>ML780332.1:809972-835457 GCA_009831015.1 Picea engelmannii
TGGAGTAGATTGAGGAAATCCTGCATGCGACATATGAAAGGAAGACAAGAGGTCCAAGGGAAGGAACTAAAGGAAAAACTCCTATATATATCAGTGTCGTTGTGGAACCCATAAACCCATTTGCGACCAATACACCAGAGATAACACCACCGATTAGACATCAACACAGGGAGAAACAACTGGGGGAGCCAGTTCAAGAAGCATTAGTCAAGGATCTACACCTCGCAGAGGTAGTATTTCATCATTCAGGATGGAAGGACATGATCCCACCATCAGGTTACCTGAATTCAAGCAAGAGGCATCTGAGGACCCGGAGAAGCACTTGTTCATCTGTGAAAAGATCTGGGAAGCAAAGCTGATCACGGATGAGGATACAAAACTTGCACAGTTAGCCATCACACTAAGAGACCACGCACTAGATTGGTACACGAGCTTAGCTGCAAACAATGCACCAGGAACAACCAGAACAATTGTATATATCAAGAAGCTACTAATAAATGAATTCTAGAAGCCTATCTTAGAGGATAAGTACATGAATGAGATGATAGAGATAAAAAAAACCAGGGGAATCTGTATGGGAGATTGACCAGAGATTCAAACGATTGAAGGGAAAGATGAAGTATATCATGACAGATATGCAACATAGGCATCTATTTGTGAATTCATTGCTACCACATTTGAAATACCCTTTGAGACAACAAAAGTTTCAAACTCAGGAAGAGGCTCTGCAGGCTGCCTTACAATTAGAAGATAACCAATACCAAAAGATATATCTAGAAATATAGGAGATGAAGGAAGATCTGAAGAATTTAACATTTCAACTGAACCAGAATAGGAGTAAGGACAAAAGAGAAGCTGTTTGGTGTACAACATGTAGGACAAAAGGACATCACAAGAATGAGTGCCCAACATTCACACAGTACATGGTAACAGGACTGCCAAACCCTTTGCCGACAGGAGGAATATGGTGTGATATCTGTAGGACACAGGGGCATGATCCATATCATTGTCCAATGATGCAAAAATACTAGACAGTGCCTAAGAGTTCATATTGCAACTTTTGCAAGTCAGTGGGTCACGATGACACATATTGCAGGACAATGAAGATGATGAGGGAAAGAACATCAGGCACCTATAGGGTGAAGGAAGAAATGATGACAGGGAAAGCTGCACCACATTTTAACCAAGTACCATCCTCATATAACACTACTCCACAACAATATAACACTGCACAACCACAGTATAATCCCGCGCAGTATAATCAGGTGCCTCAGTACAACGCACCGCGAGGAGATCGAGTTGGCTACAGAGGTGGAGGATGAGGTAGAGGAGGATTTGGAAGAGGTAGAGGACCAATGGTATGCAAGAGAATGTCCACTTCCACCTGCGACATGTATGTATTGTTGCACATCAGATCATGACACAAAATACTGTCTGACACTATTGGGGAAGATCTAGGATAAGAGGAATTAGAACAATCATAATGTTCAATGGATTTCTTTAGAAGTAAGGGATGATGGGAGAAATATCAACATAGTTACACACAGAGGAGCTAAAACATGAGATGACACAGTAAAACAAGATCCATCACAACACCAATGGGTGAAGAAGAATGCCGAACCACATAAGCAGTTTGATGCGCAGAACGAAAAGGAGGCATTCAAGCAAGCCAAAAAATAACTCTTGAAGCTAGATGTTGCATCTACATCAATTGCGCAGTGTTGACAATGATTTTGGTCAACAATACTTAGCCGAAAAATCGTTGCCAGTCTTCCCCTTAAACAAGATGTTGCTTGCACAAAGTCTTGTGCGCTCTCGCTGAGTTGCTGCTACATATTCGAGGAAGATGTCTTCAAATACCTCGTCATTCAAGAATGTTCCAAAAGTTACTACATGTATTGGTTAATGACTGGTCATGATCGTTAGTCAACGTATTTTATTGGACATGATACAGGTTAATTCAAATGAAGAAAATTTCATTACGAATTGTCGGCAAGGTTAAGATAATGCTTGGTGATTTTTTCATGGTTCTTTACCTATCACTTAAAATTGCCTATTCTGTCAATTCTCACTTTCTTAACATTGTCAATCTTACACTCATAACCCTCAATTCCAAAGTTATTTCTCATGCCTCTCTTTTCCTAAGTATGACATCATTAACATACCTTTAGGGTTATGACTTTATCATATTTTCATGCAAAGTTATTTATCATGCCTCTCTTTTCCTAAGTATGACATCATTAACATAGCTTTAGATTTATGACTTTGTCATATTTTCATGCTATAGAACTATACCATCTTATCACACGTTCCATCCACATGACATTTTTATTATTTAAAATAAAAATGAATCTTAACTTTACATGTGGATTCGTATGGCTTACGATTTTCAACCATTATATGAAGCTTTATATGCCAAATTAAATTCATGCATTGCCTTTTCCATATAAAGAAAAAATGTGGCCATAAAAGTTGTGGCTTAAGTCATTTGAATACATTATGGAAATTTATGAAAATTATGTCAAAACTATAAAGGCATGGAATAAAGTTTCAAAGGGTATTTCGAGCATGAAGCATCCAATACAATTTAGCACCAGTGGTTATTTAAATGTAACTTTTCAACAAGGATGATACGAGAAGCATTGGAACAATGGTGCAGTTTAGAGAGGGATCGGTTCTGCCAAAGTTTTGTTCTCGGGTTTAACATCAACCATCAATTAGTTATCGTCCTGTTCGATGGCTCCAATTTCATAGTACACCGCAAGAGAATCTTCGTGCTCAATTGCAAGAACTCATTCCAGAGCAACAAAAAAGGAAAAGATGTCAAGCCCGTCTCCCAGCTATTCCTGTCTGTCTGATATGGAAATTATTATATACGATTGGTTGGCAGCTAAAGTAGGTAGGGTAAAAGAATTGCTACAATATTTACATGTTGCAGAAGATCACTTCAATGGTAGAGAGGCTCAATTGCAGAAGCATATGAAAGACAACTTGATCAGGAGTGCAATGCCAACTTGGCAACTTGTGAACAACTGTATTTTTTGCAGAAGCTTGCTTCGTTTTGTTCATTGGTCAGAGGACAGTCGTGTGTCTTTTTGATTGTCCTATGTTGGGATAATATCACAATTGTATTACTATTGTGATTCCTTCATAATATTTCCTTGAAACCAGCAGGATGGAAATAAAAGCAGAAGTACAAGATAACATAGGGACTCCGCCCATTTTCTCCTACTAAGTACTGAAACAGGCGACGAATTACTTCGACAAGAAGAATCAACTAGGTGATGATGGGGTTTGGTTCGGTCTATTTGGGGAAACCTGCAGAGACTGTATCAAGTTAATTCTAGAAGAGTTGAACAATTCATCAATGAGGTGCAAATTCTTTCGACCTTCTATCATCCAAACCTGGTTATTCTCTATGGTTGTACATCGCCAGAGAGCCGAGATCTGCTTCTTGTTTATGAATATGTTCCAAATGGAACTTTGGCAGATCATCTTCACGGGGAACGACATAAGGACAAAGGTCTAAATTGGGATACTAGTATGAAGATCCCGTGAACGGCAGAAGGACAAAGGTCTAAATTGGGATACTCGTATGAAGATTTGTATAGAGACTGCTCAGGCCCTGGCATTTCTTCATAGCATTGAACCACCTATATTCCACAAAGACATAAAGTCTACTAATATTCTATTGGGTGAACACTTCCAGGTCAAAGTGGCAGATTTTGGGCTCCCAGGATTTGTGTCATTAGATGCAACCCATGTTTCCACTGCTCCACAGGGCACACCGGTATATATTGACCCAGAATACCACCAATGCTTTCAACTCACAGAAAAATCCGATGTCTACAGCTTTGGGGTTGTTTTGATGGAAATCATCTCGGCCAAGATAGTTGTGGACACAAATCGGAGTAGAAGAGAAATTGCTCTAGATACTATGGCTATGGCCAAGGTTCAAGCGGGATCTTTGCATGAGCTGTAGATCCAAATCTTGACATTGACCGAAACCCTGACATAAAAGTAATGGTTAGCGCAGTGGCCGAATTGGATTTCAGATGCCTTGCACAGGAGAAGGAAGGCGGACCAAATATGAATGAAATTGTGGCCGAACTTAAGCAAATCAAACAAATGACGCATGGATAACAAAAGTGAATTAGTTTTGTTTAGTAATATGTTAAGAAAGTTCCCAGACAGTTCAAATTCTGTTATAAAACTACTTAACTAAAGGAACCGTCTACCAAATGAGATAAAAGAAGCAAAGCACAACCAACCAGGGAACAAACAAAGAATTTTCTGAAGGAGAAAATTTGTAGAATTTTTTTTTATGATATAAAATTTTGGCAGAAAATTTATAGAGAGGCGATTGGAGTGTTGTGAGGTCGGTTTCATTTCATTTTTCTTTTACATCTTCAGTGGGGATTGACGGAATTGTTGTTGATTTTATTCGGCACTAATCCATTGCTATATGCAGGTTTTCTCCTTGTGATTCACCACCATTGCTCCATTCCATCTTGGCTCAACTTTATTAGCTCTAGTCTAAGTAGATAATTTTAGATTTCAAAAATTTATAAATTTATATAGGAAACCTTTTAAATGAAGATCAAATTACTTTGCATTTTGAAACTGTCTCTTTATTATTTTTTTTAAATTCTCAGTTTTCCTCATCTTTTATAATACAACATTATATATATAAAAAAAGAAAAAGACAAACAAAGTTATGAAATAGAAATTAAAAAAAGGGACAAACAAACTTATGAAATAAAAATTAAAAAAAAAGGACAAACAAACTTATGAACATATTTATTTTGTAAAAAATATGTATATAAATTTTAATTACTAACTTGTTAATATGTATAAATTTTTCATTTTCCTTACTATTTTGATTTTATTATTTTTTACATTGTAATTTTAAAAGAAAATATGAAAAAATATTATATCATTAAAATTTTACTTTATATTCTTCACATTAATGTTTATTTAATAATTTTTTTTTTAATTAGATCATTTTAAAACTAACATAGTTTTATTAACTTTTTCTAGTTTTTTGTTAAATTTGTTTTAGTTATTTTTTGCTAAAATAAAAACAAAACAATTGCCTTTTCATTTTATTATTTGCATTTTCTTTATTAAATTTGATTTCTTACTCCAAATGTACAAAACCTCACATAGAAGTAATTAAATTGTAAAATCACACAAAAATTAAATAATTGTTAAAAAGTAAATTACAAGGAAAAATAATTCACACTTGGACTGTAGGTTAGGGGAAAATTGGCCCGGAGTTCAATGCACATTCTTGTTCAGGGCTTTAATCTTAGGGTGATATTCTCGTCTCTTCTCACCTAGCCCCGCGAGAGGTTGAAATGTTGATGTTGGAGACTCTCTAGTCTTTTGACGTCAACACACAACATACTCATGACATACCAACGTACGAGATGCACACTAATGAAGAACAACCCCTAAGACAAGTAAGCATTATAAATGATTTTCTGCAATCCTGTGTTAAACTACTAAATGATCCATCACCTGTTAAAGTATTACAAAATATATTAGAAATATGTAACATAGACGTAGAGGGAAATCTAGAGCAGAAAATAGTTAATCACTTGCATACAAGGAAGATGACAAGTAGAGAGTTCAGACTGAATGCCAACATTGGAGATTTCAACATGGGGGATATTATATTGGACTTAGTCTCTGAAGTAAATGTGTTACCCAAAAAAACATGGCAATGTATGGGAGAGCCCACATTAGGATATTCACCTGTTCAACTGAAGCTAGCAAACCAACACAGAGTTCCGCCAATTGGAAGGCTAAAGGGTGTGACAGTAGATCTGGATGGAGTGCGCACTAAAGATGATTTTGAAGTGATAGAGATAGTGGATGGAACAACACCGTATCCAACATTGCTTGGCTTGGATTGAGCATTTGACAACCAAGAAATAATCAACTTGAAGAGAAGGAAGATGACATTCGATTCAAGAGAATACAGAGTTGTTGCACCACTAGACCCATCAGAAGGAGAAAGGTTTGTAGAACCCACTTGCTTAGACCTGGAAGAAATCAACTAGTTTTACAGAATCACTGCGCGAGAAGAATATTATGTAAATCCAATTGAATATGGAGTACTCAACTGGAGAAGTATCACATTATGTGCTTCAGACTCAGTTACAGGGTTGGAGAATTGGTAGCAGAGACTACACGAAGTATCCACAAGAAGGTGCACAAGGATAGACTGTGCAATAAGATGGCCCATGGGTAGGTACAAAGATAAGAGAACCTCCCAGTTTTCATGGGATGAATGAATTAGAAGAATTACTAACAAGATACCAAGATTAAGTGTTAGAAAATCAGAGGCTCTTGGCTCTGGACATAGCACTCAAGGAAACAACTGCAAGATGGTGGGGTGCGCACAAATAGATAGTCAAGGACTGTCAATGTAAGCGGTTACTGCGCATTAGATTCGACGCAAAATATGGAAGAAATTAACTGCAAAGATATGATGGACAAGGGACACCAACATAACACTTGGAGAAGTGTAGAAAACTATGGAAAATAACACAACCAGAATAATGGCCTGATCACTTCATTCACACATTGGAAGGAATTCCAACAAACTGGTATGTAGACCAGGAACTGCGCATAGGCATTACAAAATGGAAAACACTACAACATAATTTTATGGTCACTTTCTCATTTGAACATGAGAACCCCAACATGGATTCAACACTCAAATGGATTGGAGGGGTGATATTTATTAATGAACCCGAAGTTGAACTTATAACAGAGTATCAATAACAAAATAGACAGGCAGTTAAATAACTACTGTCATGCTACCATGTGTAGGAAGAAGCACTAGATGAAGATGACCCGCACAACATTCAGATTATAAAAATTGAAGGAGAAAGAGAGGTGGAAGGTCCATATCTGGAATAAAAAATGTTTGCTACATTGATCAAGGTGAATAAAGTCAACATTGGGACAATTGAGAATCCCAAAATGGCCAGTATTGGAGACTATTGGGATGAGAAGACAATAGAAAGAATAACAGAGTTGCTGTGCGAGTACAATGACCTATTCCCAACAACCTTTATAGAGATGAAAGGCATAGTAGGAGAGTTAGGAGAGATTAAGATACCTATCAAACCTGAGTCTAGATTTGTCATACAATGATCGTATAGACTGAACCCAATATATAAACAAAAGATCAAAGCAGAAATTGACAGAATGTTGGAAGTTGGAATCATATAACCATTAGAAGAATGAAAATGAATAAGCCCTATGGTAGTGCAGGAAAAGAAACAAGGAGGGATAAGGATCTGTGTATACCTCAAGAAATTGAATGATGCTTTCCTACATGACCCTTTCCCTACCCCTTTTACATATGAGGTATTAGAGAATGTAGGAGGCCACAAAGCTTACTCATTTACAGATGAATTCTCAGGTTACCATCAAATTAAGATTGCCCCAGAGGACAGGTACATGACCACTTTTTCCACAGAATGGGGATAATACCAATACACAATCATGCCATTTGGGCTGAAGAATGCACCAACCATATTCTCAAGGGTAGTCATAGCTACGTTTAAAGAATCCATCCACCATTTTTTGGAAATGTATCTGGATGATTTGATAGTATACAATCTGTTGAAAGATCATGTATAGGTGTTAAGGATGATGTTGGAAAGATACAGACAATGTCAGATATCATTAAATATCAAGAAGTGCATCTTTGGGATACCTTTCGAAATACTATTTGGACACATAGTGTGCAAACAAGGTTTGCTAGTATATCCAACAAATATTGAAGTCATTGTTAATCTACCACCACCGAAATCAGTATGCCAGTTGAGAGAGATAATGGGACACATAGGATACTACATGAAATTAATAAAAGGATATGCACAGATCACTGCGCCGATGGAGAAACTGTTGAAGAAGGATAGTAAATTCCAGTGGAATGAGGACTGCCAACAAAGGTTGGACACTCTAAAAGAGAAGATGGTAACAACACCTATTCTGGTATTTGCAGATTGGGTGAAAACATTTCATACGCATGTAGATACATCAACCATAACACTTGGAGCTATTATGGCGCAACAGGAGCAGGATCATTTTTTGTTTTACTTCTCTCTTGCAACCATTCTTAGGTTGACCTGGGTTTAGGTATACTTGGTTTCCAACAAAACCCCTTTAAAACTATTGTCCCCTCTGGTAAACCAGAAGGCAACGCAATACATAGAGTGCACTGCACAATCTCACCCGAGATAGTTCTATTCGTGGCTACAACGCTCAAGTGCTTGCGGCCTAGGAATGAGTGGGGATCTGGGATTAAACTCTGTGATTTTCATTTGTTATTTTACCATTCAACTTATATTGAATACCCTATTATTCTTATTCATGCATGTATACTCACAGATCTAACTATTCATTCACACATTTGTATAACATATAATCACTGACAGTAAAAGAAATACATAATATTCAATCACATAACACATGATCTACCGCGGTTCACCCCTCCCGGGCTACGTCCAAAAAGATTTGGCTATTATGCTATTTTATTATGGTGTTTCCAAAACTACAACACCGCGCACATTACAACTCTCCATCATCGAGTCAAGATATACAATGAGGTGAACTAGATCACACCAGGATCCTCAGCCTCTGATCTAACCCTCAATATCTACCCTATTTCCTCTCCTTAGCTCAACAAATTACAAAACAGATCATATTTCTAGTCATTCTATCTTCGAATGACATAGTAACAATGACCAACCACACATGGAACCACAACAACAACCCAAAAGAAACAACCCTCCAAGAACCCCCGACCTAGACCTCCTAGGTATCTACTTATACATGTTTTTGGCTTACGAGCCATTACATATTCTTACCAAAACCCTAACCCTATCATGGATAGGTCTTCTTGCATACGTGACTCACATGATTTTCTCTTCTGCATGTGCGTCTATCTTTCACGTGTTTCTTTTCCTGCATGCATGTCTGCCTTACACATGATTCTTTTACTGTATGTGCGTCTACCTTACACATGCTTGTTTTCCTGCCAGTTGTATTTCTCTCATGTTATGCTTTTTTCCCAAACTGGGCCTGCGCCCAATAGGTAGCACAAAGCTACTTGGAGATCAGGGGAGAAGGCCCATCAGGCACGCCATTGTCGGAGCATGCACAGTGGATCCTAGGATTGTACAACACTGACATCATGAACTTACTAGACATACGAAACTTCGGGTGCAGGAAGAACATACACGGATGTGCCAAACAACTGTTAGAGAGGGTGCACAGAGGCATCTTATGGATGGATAGGCCAGTGCCTATCAATGTTGACCTCATCGCAACAATCACATGACTACCCAAAGATGGGGAGAAGACAGAACAATACCTAGAAGAAAAAACTAAGGAAAAATCGATCTCAAATGAGATCAAAGGAAAGTATGGCATAGAAAGGGGTAACAAAGGTATCAAGATCAACAAAATCAATGATCCTGCAACACGATTTGCAACAAGATTTCTCGGTTGCAAATTAATGCGCAAGTGCAGAAAATAAGAAGTGCCCGCATGTGTAGTATCTATTGCGGCGCAGTGTGCAAAGGGGAGCTCGATGAGATGGGACCCGTATCTACTGAACTCATTCCTTGAATATTGCAAGGATACAAAAGAATGGCACTTTGAGTTCCACTATTCATGGTTACTCATCCTGATTGCACTTATGGGGTGGAAGGAACCCACATACACTATGTTCCTGCCAAGGACATGCAAATGTAGCGCAATGCACTACACATTGTTGCGAATCACAACATATAAGAAGAAAAATAAAACCAATAGACATATTTTCTCTGTACTTAACATAGATCCAAAACAACTTGGAAGATACATGGAGGATCTCCCCAGAAACTGTCCAGGAGTTTGGACAGATAGCGAATTTCCAGGCATCATGCCACAACATGTGGGTGTAGGAAAAGAAGGATCTAGCCAAGGAGTGGTTGCAGATGAAGTACTGCGTGATCACACAAGACATCCACATGGAGGTACAAGAGTGGCCTGAGGAGTGGAGAGTGCAAACAATCCCAAAGACGGTGCCAGGAGCACAAATGAGAATGCAGGACAGAGCAGTCCCTGCACAACAGACAACCAAAAACAAAGAAAGCACCAAGAAAAATACGACATAGGGATAAGAAGGCGAAAACACTCCCATAAAAAATAAAACTAGAACGAAGAAGCCATCCCAACATGGTGCTACATAGGATCATCGTGCACAGAGTAGAAAACAAGAGAAACAACATAACACATGCACCCGTAAGAAATGCAGATGGAGACACAATAAGTCTCAATGGAAGAAGGAGATGGGAAGGATACGTGCAGGGATACACAGATGCCAAAAGCATCTGAACCATTAGATTTCCAAATAAAAAGGCCATGGGAGAAAGCAAGTGGCGCTAGGAAGAAAGAAAAGGCCCATAGAAAACCAATGGAAACAACATTGACATCAAATGATGTGGAGCTGATAGAAACGACAGTGGAAGATAGACTGTTGGAGGTATGGGAAAACATGGAGAACCACAAAGATTCAATTCTGGAGCAAGTACATGAGGTAAAAACTGCAATGGAGCAGTTGAGGATCAAGACAAAGAAGAAATAAAAGGAGACACCAACGCCCACTATAGAAGAAGCACCTGCCGAATAGACAGTGCACATCACGACGTAGGGAAGTGTTAATTTCATCATAACACTGGAGATGATGTTCATCGATGAGGAGAAACAAAAATGCCCCTGAAATACATTCAGAGGTTGGACTTGGCGTTGCCTAATATTCCAACTAAAGTGCTGTATAAATTACAAGTGAGCGTTGCATAGGAGGTTCATTCCAGAGCAAGGCCTGATGCGAAAAACTTACAATTGGCGCATGAAGACAACACCTCACTGAAGGAGGCACTTAGCCAGGAAGGGCAGGAGAGAAATCTAGCATAACAAAAAGTGGAGGAGATGGAGAAACAAATAAGTGGATTATTTAAAGCCATCCTAGACAGTGCAGAATTGGAAGAAGCATCTTTTGAAGAGAATATGAGGAAAATATCACATAACCTGGAAAAATATAAAGAGAAGATCAAGGAACTGGAGTAGCACACAATTCCTACTACTCCTCCAGTAGGCTGAGTGCAAAGAGAGTAAGAAACGACAACAACTGTAGAAAAAATTGTGCATAACATACATATAGTGGCAGAACTCCTGGAAAAGAGCGACCGGCTATGGACACAACTATTAGAGGATGGGAGGCTACAAGAGCTGTAAGGAAAGGAAGATAAATTGTATACAACAATGGAAGATGTCAAGCAATGACAGAGGAAAATATCACTACCAGAAAATATCAAGACTGCCGCAGAAATGAAGAACCTTCAGGTAGAAGAAAAAGTGGTGCAGACACATAAGATCGCACGACAAGCTCAGTTGGATCCCCTACAAGAAAAGGTAGAACAATTGGTCATGGAAATCAATGCAACGAAAGTGCGTCTCGAATAGATAGGCTTGGAGGGGGGTAAGATCTTACGACCACCAGTCACCATGGAGGTGGTCGAGGCCATGTCAACAAGGAGCAGCCAGGCTCATGAACAATGCCAATGGATAACATATATGTATGAAGCATTGGCACAAGTAGTGACATATGATGGAGTTAGGAAGTGAATTCAGATGAGTCACGATGTCAGTGTTGGGGGCCTATTGGGCACAGGCCCAGTTTGGGAGAAAAGCACGACGTGGGAGAAATACAGCTGGCAGGAAAATCAACACGTGTAAGGCATACATGCATGCAGGAAAATCAACATGTGCAAGGAAGACACGCATGCAGGAAAAACAACACGTGCAAGATAGACACACTAGCAGAAGATGAAATGATGCGAGGCACACATGCAAGAACACCTAACCATGATATGGTTAGGGTTTTGGTAAGAATATGTAATGGCTGGTAATCTAAAAACATGTATAAGTAGATACCTAGGAGGCATAGGTCTGGGGGTTCTTGGAGGGTTGGTTCTTTCAGGTTGTTGTTGTGGTTCCTTGTGTGATTTCTCATTGTTACTATGTCATTCGAAGACAAAATGACTAGAAATCCAATCTGTTTTGTAAGTTGTTGATATGAGCAGAGGAAATAGGTTAGATATTGAGGGTTATATCACAAGATGAGGATCCTGGTGTGATCTAGTCCGCCTCATTGTAGATCTCGACCCACTGATGGAGAATTGTAATGCGCGCGACACTGTAGTTTTGGAAACACCATAATAAAAGAGAATAACAACCAAATATTTTTGGATGTATCCCAGGAGGGGTGAAACATGATAGATCGTGTGTTATGTGATTTAATTTTATGTATTTCCTTTACTGTCAATGAATATATGTTAGACAAATGCGTGAATGACTAGTTAGATCTGCGAGTATACATGCACAAATAAGAATAACAAGGTATTCAATGTAAGCTGAATGGTAAAGTAACAAATGAAAATCACAGAGTTTAATCCTAGATCCCCACTCATTCCCAGGCTGCAAGCACTTGAGCATTGCAACCACCAATAGAACTATCTCAGGTGAGACTGTGCAATGCACTTTGTGTACTGCGCTTCCTTCTGGTTTACCAGAGGGGCCGATAATTTTAAAGGGGTTTTATTGGAAACCAAGTAGAACTGAACCTGGGTCAACACAAGAATGGTAATAAGAGAGAAGTAAACCAACATGAGTTGTCACTAGCCGAGCATGAGTGGTATCCAACTCACTATGAGATGGAAAACGAACCCGAGAAAAAGGCATAAATATGTAAAATACCCATGAAATTCAAGGAGGATTGTTAGTAGTCATTTTGTTATTTTTCTTTCGGAAGAGAGGTTCAAAGAGCATAGAATAGTAAAGAAGTGATGAATGGAAGAATAATATTGTATGTAAAACCTCCATTGTAGCTCAAAGTGCAAGCATAATTCCATAAATATAATAAATAAGCAAATATTTTGTGGGCGTAGCCTGAAGGGGGGTGAAGAACGATAACTCTGTGTATAATTGTGTTGTTGGATGATTATTTCTATTTGTACTATGTTAATTCTTTCCTTTAGTATGAATGGATGCTTATATCTACTGATATTATTGATATTCTAATGCACAGTAGCAATAATTGTATGCTTAATCACTAAAAAACATGAATATAAACTCATGTGCATATATAATGAAGTAATGAGTTCATATTATCTAGGATCAAGTGCGCAAGAGGATCATGCAGGTATGCTAGAGTGTGTTTCCCATCTTTCCCTCTCCACTGTAGAATATTGGTTCCTGTAGTCCCCATAAAGATACCTCAGGTGAGACTTCACTTGCTTGCAGGTGATGCCGAAAGGGCCGATATCTATAGGGTTTTGTTGGACTAATTACCTTGAATCTAGGGTCTTGAACCTACCTACGTACCCGTGCCAACATACACCCTATCCTATCCTCGTGATATACGAAGGCCTACCCCCCATTGAGAGCATTTCTATGATTAGATATCTAACTTACAAGAACAATATGAACAACATGGATGACAAGAGGCTCCCAAAAATATATTCAAACTCTATCCAAAACCACCAAAAACTCAAGTGGGGATGCCATAAAGATGCCAAATCTTGGCTAAATCATTAGGAAACACAAAAATAATCCATCATGCAGAATACTGATAATATTACAAGTATTATCACTTCTAAATTTAAGGAGTATATGTGGTGTAATAAAGAATTAAAGTATAAAAGGAAACTAAGATACTACAAGGAGGGGGTCAACCCTAATTTAGAAGATCAAAAGTGCCTCTCAGTTTTGAGAAGTGGAAATAAGAAAATAAACATTACTAAAATTAGAACAAACTATCACGAGCTACATGGTGAAACTGGGCGTTGGAAAATTCCCAAAACACCGTGGGATGAACAAATCTACCGTATTTTTGACACTAAGAGGTTTAAAGATGAAAATCATTTCCTCTTAGATTTCCCTTCTTATTCCAAAATTATATCCCAATTTAAAAATATTTTCTACAATACAGACCTTCCTAACCTCCTAAGTCATCAAAACTATGGCGATCTTGGAACACTTTCCTCAATGTTTTTTGAGCACATAAATACAATTTTAAAGAAATCGAAGTAATATCTTACCTTCTTAAGGTTCGATATACCAATTGGTCTTAGTGTATGTTAATCATCATCATCATCATTATATAATTTGTTTTTTAATAATCTTATATTAGATGGTTAAGGTTTCTGTGGTGAGAGTTTTGTTCAGAATAGATCGGAAGAACCATAGTATTGTCTATTATTTGTCGACGTTTCAGATCCAATACTGTGGTTCTTCCGATCTATTCTGAACAATCTTATATTAGTTTTTTATTCGTAATAAAATATAAAATTATAAAATATAAAATAGATTTTTCTGTAATTTAATATTCAATTATACTCTTCTCTCTCTCTTGCGATATATATATATATATATTGATTATAATTTCAAGTATAAAAAATAAGATTGTTCTTTTTAAGAGGTACCTCTCTCATCCCAACATAAATAATTAGAATTTCTCAAAGGTATATTTTTTTCTTTTCTTTTCTTTTTTCCAGTAAAAAAGTCTATTAATTTTATTTCCGAGGTAGAAAAACATTAAAATTGTAGATTCCCTAAGAATTCCTTTGGCTACAAGCCCCAAAATACTATAAAAAGACCCAAAAATTGAAATATATAAACACATATTTGATGTATACATACAACATAACCCAAGGTAGATGCCTCTCATGTATCTTCCAAAACTCGACTATATATAGTTCCGTCTACTATGCAAAAAACTATCCTGAAAAGATCTAAAGAAAGATCCTATGTATTATCTATTAATAAGTATTGTAATTAGTCCAAATATAAATACTATTCAAAATAATCATAAATATTTATCAAGCTAATTGGAGTCATGAGTCATGAGAATATTCCAAGGAATCATCCTAGCTTTGTTCATGTATCTTCCATGAGCCTCTGTCCATCTCCATCCAAATTTTGAGAGCCGATCCACTTCCCGGTTCCATTCCTTGTAAACATAATCAAAAGTGAGATGAGACACGTCCTAGGAGATACTTTTTATATTCCAGAATAATGGAAAAGTGTATAATTCTGCAAGGATAAATCCCCCTTCATCCAATTGATAACTAGTTGAGAATCCCTATAAATGTGAAGTTGTGTGATTCCTCTTTCTCGGGATAACTATAGAAGAAGTTTTAAATACATGAGTTCACTAAAATTATTTGTGGTAGGCCCGAGACTAGAAGAGAAGGAAATGGAATGAGAAATAGAGATGTGAAGAATACCCCCTGCCCCTCCCATTGAGGGGTCTCCTTGGGATGCCCCATTAAGAAATCCCAAGGCTTATCAGTCTGAATTTGTGGTTGTTGTGTTATTTGAGTTTTCTTTGACTTATTACCATGATAAAAATTTGAGAGTATAACTAAGATTTGATAAAAATATAGCTAAGGGTATGGCATCTTATATTCAAACAATGCATGGTTTCAAGATATCCATATGCCCTGGGCCACTCTCAAGGGGAGTGCCTTAAGATTGTGAGAGTTTTGATTGTTGAACGAACATTTTAAATATTCTTCAATAAAGACTCCATTTTCCTATATGAAATCCCTACTGATTTATAAATATCTGTCTAAACTTATGAATAGAATTTACAATAAAAATGAGGTGATAATTAGTCTCAGTATCTCATCTATAGAGACAACACCTTCTAGGTCGATGTAAATTATTTTTTTAGAGTTTGTACCATGTGAGGGATTTTTTTATGTACTAGAAGTCACATGGAAATATTTTCATTTGAAGGGAATTTTATCTTCCAAATCTCCCCCCCCCACCATGCAATATGGTCTTCTCTAGATTCCTGAGCTAGAGTTGCGCATCTGAGCCACGATGTATATATGCCCAAGGGGTTTAGAGACCAAAGGAGCATATATTACTGATCAATGGGGGAAATAAAGGTTTTTTGGAGATCTCTGATATATATGTTCCACTGAGGCGCATGGTTTCCTTCAAGTCCTAATTTCTCATAGGTCAACCATTACGTATTTTGATTTACATAGTCCATTCTCATGATTTGCTTGAGGAAGTAAAACCGTCCTCTATTGATATACCTGATGATTGTATTAGGAATCATATGGTCATTTTGGAATCCAATCCAAGGGTCCTTTATAATAAGTACCTAGGATTCATTTCCTATATGAAAAATTAAACATTTTCCAATTAAAGGAAATGCATTGATTATCTCTTTCCATATAATGGACATATTATGCACCTTCTCGATTGGATTTTGGATCAATTTTACTATAGATTAATTTGGAAAATAATTTTCCTTTATGATATGATCCCATAGCCATATTCCTTGAATATGTCCCCACACATTCTTTGCAGCTAGAGACTTGGAGAAGATAAACTTTTTTTTAATCCCCATCCCCCTAATACTTTTGGGTTGGCTAATTTATTCCATGAGGCAAGGACCATTGGTTTTTTATCCTCACTTCTAGCCTAGAGAAAATGAAACGAAAACTACCAATTTTTTCCCAGAATTCGTTTTGGGATCCAAGTAAGAGAGTGTTGAAATGTACAGTTGACATTGAGAGGGGGGGTGAATCAGTGTCACTAAACTCTGGAGAATTTTCCACTTTTCATAAATTAATTGAAAACAATATATTTATTTCAATTTCTCAACCAATATATAAAAGAATATGTATTTTACTTATTTATTTAACTTGAATGAATACATAAGATCAATCTTCATCTTCAAACAATTATGAGAGAACCAACTCTCTATTACAAGACCCAACCTTTATTTCTCAGATCCAATTGAGAAATGAGGAATCCAACCCTCAAAACAAGTCCCAACTTGTTGATCTCAGATACAACTGAGATGTCAGGAATCCAATCCTCATACAAGACCCAGCTTGTAAACATGAACCAACCTAATAGAATGAATCTTCATTCAATCCATTATATATAAATATATATACTTCAACAAATTCAACTTCATCTTTGTTCACCATACTTCTTTGTTTATATAGTCTCCCAATAGGTATGATTTTGAAGCATTATGTCCCTTTGTTTGAACCATTACACCTCTTCATTTGAATTAATAATAATAATTTCTATTATTGTTATTATCATTAATAGTTTGATTTAAAGACTTCAAATCCCTTGTTTTACATTTATTCTTTTCTGGATAAAAACCTGTCACTGCAAATGTTGTAGAAATCGAGTTCTGCAGAGGCAATTCCTTCAAACCATTTTTTTCATATGACCATATGCATAGAACCACGAGCTTATTAATTTAAGCACTTCCTCTTCTTTCACTCTTATTGCTCTATCACGAGATCAATGTTTCATGCTTCAAAATTCTTCCCCTTTTTATTTTTATCCCCAATATGTCAAGTGTTGGGACCATGGTCTCTGGGTTTCGACGCTCTGGAACTTTTCTTCTCTTCACTAAATTATTCTTATCTCCGAAGCTATATATTCCAGAGTGTTATATCTCGAGCAAATTTAATTCACAATTTTAATCCTCATCGTTGATCACAATTTTGGATCAATGGTCTGATCATTCTTTTAAAAGACTTATTTATCACAATTTTATTATCCTTATCTAATGGCTGGGATTCAATCGTGAGATGGACGGTTTTCGTTTCCTCTGGTACTTCATGACTTCGTGAGTTTTTTATTTTTATAAACTTCCAATTCTCCAAGACTAAATTTCATCGAAGTGTGTATACTCTATTAATATTGAGTTGACATGTGTCCATAAACTTCAACGGTCCAAATCTTATTTCGGAGCTTCAATACTCCGTGTTACTAAAAATATGAAGTAGTTCAATTCCTCTGGAGTGATAACCTACCAAATAATTCATAAAGAGGTGGTGACCTCTTGCTTTCTGTTAACACCTCTTCTTACACTATCCTTCCACTATGCTTGATCAACGGTTGAGAATGGTCCCGAAGTAGATCAACGGTTAGCATTACTTCGTGATTTACACTTACTCTATCCTTACTGTACTTGATCAATGATCAAGAATGATCTTGAATTAGATCAACGATTAGCATTACTTCATGATTTACGCTTACTCTGTCCTTCCACTATACTTGATCAATGGTCGAGAATGCTACCGAATTAGATCAATGATTAGAATTACTTTGTGATTTATGTTTACTCTATCCTTCCGATGTACTTGATCAACAGTCGAGAGAACCTAGAATATCTTAGATCAACGAACATCATTAACTTCGGCCTTCGACGCTTCGGGTATTTGCTGGTAGTAGAAACTAGATATCCCCAGAGGACTTACTCTCAGAGTGACATAGCTTGCTGATGTCACTGTTGACATGGCACTGGCTGAGTGGCTGCCATGTGTCACCTAGATTCGTGACTTTTGTATACCTAAAGTTCCAGCTATACCTTGACACTTGTCACCATCTAATTGCACCACTTGTCCTTGCTGACTTGGATCTCCTGATGTGTCACATGTCCTCCTCTTGGATCTAACGATCGTAGGTTCATATGAAGTTTCTTATTGATATGACAGTTGTCGTTGCTTTGGGAATATGGCACTTTTGAGACTTCAATCTAATCCTCCCGAATTGGAAAAGTTTCGAATAGATCTATTACTGTAGATGTTTCCTATCTTGATCCTATGTCCTCTATTTATTCTGGAACTTTGGGGTTCGGGAGTTCTTGGCTCATCTGAGCTATTTATCGCTAGAGTAGGTCAAGGCCGGAGTTGATTTTGCTTTGACAATTTTTACTCCAGATAAATGGTTGACTGCATTTCCTTATCCGATGGTCGACGAGAGTTCGTGACTCTGAGGCTTTGGCCTTCGGGTTATTCTCTTTTTCCCACTTCCCAATTGACGCAAGCTGCCCTCGTCAGCAACCGCTTCCACCAGGACCTTCTCCTTCGGGCCACGAGGAGTTTTAATACCCCTCGAATCCCGTATCGAGACTTCTTGTCACCCACAGGATACTCTTTTGATCTCCCGGCAGTCACTTCGGGAAATCGGGCTTCGCGATAACGCGAACCCTGTGTACACATTTTCGCGCAACTCGAAACTCCAAACCCCGAATGCCGATGCTCAACGGTCAATGCTTTCCACTCATCGGGGATCTCCTTGTCGGGATATCGCTACCTGCGATGCTAACCATCTAATTTTCCAAACCCCGAGCCCTGAGGTGCCGATCTCCGACACACGTGTGGACTTGGGCCTTCCGCCTTCGAACTCTGGTACAACTCCACCTGTACTCCACTACGTCTTGTGGTCCCACACTACCACGTCATCGTCGAGATTTCGCGGATCGCGAATCCACGACGCAAAGTTTCCCTTGATGTCGAAAACTCCAAACGCCAAACCCTGATCTCTTGGGATCGCACGCCACCTGTCCTGTGGAGATCAACGGCTTCGAATAACTCGGGAAATCGTGACTCGCGATTTCAATGAGTCTGCGCTTCACCTCGACAAACGCCGAATGCTGATATGCTATGGCTTGCTTCTTCCTACACCTGCGGGTTAACTCCCTCGCAGCTCTTCTCAGATCTAACGGTCAGCGGGATTTTGCGATCCTCCTCTGTTGATCTCTGGCCGTTGATTCTCTTGCTCCCGGGCTTCTCTTAGTTCGAATATCACCTGGATCTGTTCCACGATGTTCACCATGGAACTATCCCTCTTGAGATTTTAGACTCTGGTTCCTTCAACTGGAGGTTGGCGCACTTCTTGCGCTCGACGTCCAATCACTCCCAAGTGTTGGAACTTCTGGACCCTGTGCGCTTCCGGCAACAGTAGTCTCTGTCGACCTATGCTCAGATTCGTCACTGAGACTTCCAATCTAGACTACACTTCACCTGCACGCTCTAATAACCCAATTCCACTTCTGGTCAGATGAGAACAAAAGTTTAACTGTCTAGCCTCCTCAACGCACTCTATGCAGAGGAATTCAACTGCACTCTATGCAGGAATCTCCTGGCTCAGACAAAGAAACAATTGAAACTCATTCCCGTCTCTCACAGACTTCAACAAATCTTTGAGAACACATGCACAACATATTCAAAGCAAATGCATACAAGGGAAATAAACATTCACCAGTACAGAAGCAACATACACAGAGAAAACAACACCAGTCATGAAATTGAATCAAAAAATCTTTCTATTAATCCAATCTGTACATGAGGGCTCTCCACAAGTTCTCTGCTCTGCCCTTCTTGTTCTCCAGGACGAATGAATTCCCTTACAATGTACAAAGGAGGGTGCCTATATTCCGTTTTCCCTCTCGAAATCTGAAACTATCAAATCTATAATAAATTCCTATCTAACAGCATTAAAACTATTAAATGCCTTCCTATCTATTTACAATACAAGTGCACTTCATTACATTAGCTCATTAATGCTTGGCGCAACAATATCAAGGTAGATTTCAAAAAGAAGTTTGCTGGCTTGTCCAACTGGCTTTCCCGGCTCCACGCACTGGCTTGCTTGATGAGTTGTGGATGCTCCTGCATCATATACTCCTCGGCTCGAAAATTTTCATGGGCTCCTGTCCATGATCTCCTGCACGGTGTGACCATGTTTCAGTATCACTGCTTCATCTTCCCAGCTGGCATCCTCCACTGGGTGATTCTTCCATTTCACCAGGTATTCAAAATACTGTTTCCGCCTGGTCTTCCTGCCTACTCTTTTATCCAGTATGCATTCCATCTACGGTTTCTGTGAAACTGGTAATTTCTTCTGCCACTGGACCACTGGTTCCTCAGCTGCAGTGTCTGCTTCATCAGCCCTGTATGGGTATAAATCCGAAATGTTGAAAATCAGAGATATCCTGATGCCCTCTGGCAACTCAAGCTCATATGCATTCTCCCCGAATTTCTTCAGGACTTTGCATGGCCCAATTTTATTCATCTTGAGCTTGTTATACGTTCCCCTTGGGAACCTTTCCTTCCTCAGGTGTGCGAGAACCATGTCACCAACTTCAAACTGAAGTTGTCTCTTCCTCTGATCGGCTCTGCGCTTATACTCCTGGTTGGACTTCTGCAGTCGCTACTTCACCTGCATGTGAAGTTCTTCCATCGCTTCAATGAACTCTTCAGCACGAGCACTGCTAGTTTCGGCCCGTCCTGACTCCCTGAGCTCAGAAACTCCCCTCGGTTGTGTCCCATACAAAATCTGGAATGGTCTTCTTCCTGTACTCCGATTCACCGAATCGTTGTACGCGAACTCTGCCTGTGGTAATATCTGGTCCCAACTGATGTGGTGCTCGGTCACCAAGATTCTCAGTAAATCCCCTAAGCTCCTGTTGACTACTTCCGTCTGTCCATCTGTCTGGGGGTGATAAGCTGAACTAAACGCCAAGTCAGTTCCCATCTTCTTCCATAGCGTCCTCCAAAAATGACCTATGAATTTCGTATCCCTATCCGAGACTATGCTTCTCGACAATCCATGCAATCACACAATCTCTTTGAAAAACAAGTTTGCGATGTGGGTCGCATCGCTGGTCTTCTGACATGGAATGAAATGTGCCATTTTGGAAAACCCGTCCACCACTACAAAAATGGAATCAACTCCTCTCTGTGTCCTTGGCAGTCCTAGCACAAAATCCATGCTAATGGCCTCCCATGGCCTCTCAGGTATGGGAAATGGCTGATATAACCCTGTGTTCTACTTTCGGCCCTTCGCATGTTGACATATCCTACATCTGTCAAAAAATCGTTTAACATTGGTGCGCATCCCCGACCAAGAATATGATTCGCTCAGCTTGGCGAATGTTTTGTCATGTCCAAAATGACCTGCTAAGCCTCCGCTGTGTTTTTCCTTCACCAAATTCTCCCTCATGGAGCAATCTGGAATGCACAGTTGATTGCCTCGAAACAACAATCCTTCCTGGATCATATATTCCAACCATGGCCTTCGATCCCTGAGAACTAGATTCTCAGCTGCCTCGTATGCCTCTGCAAAATCTGCATCACCTGCATACATGTCCTTTAAATTTTCAAAACCCAACGTCTTGAATCTGAACTCCTACAACAACAAGCATTTCCTGCTCAAAGCATCAGCTACTTTGTTAGTAGTTCCTGAAATGTGCTTGATCACAAATGTAAAATTCTGCATGTACTCTACCCACTTCGCATGCTTCTGGTTCAACTTCTCCTGTTGACTCACGAACTGCAATGCGTGATTATCGTTGTACAAAATGAACTCCTTGGGTATCAAGTAATGCCTCCACTTCTTCAATGCCTGTATGATGGCATAGAACTCTTTGTCGTACGTGGAATACTTCAGCTTCACATCATCCAGCTTCTCGCTGTAATATGCTACAGGTCTGTCATCCTGACTCAGGACCCCTCCAACAACATACCCACTTGCATCACATTTCACTTGAAATGTTTTCTGAAAATCAGGCAACACCAAAATTGGTTGCTCTGTTATCTTCCGCTTCAATAGATTGAAGCTCCTCTCAGCCTCGGCTGTCCAATGAAAAACTTTATGCTGCTTATTCACTGTGTCCATCATCGCGGCGCTAATTCCACTAAAATTCTGAATGAATTTCCTGTAGAAACTATCCAAACCATGAAAGCTCCTTACCTCAAAAACATTCCTCGGTGATGGCCAATTCTTGATTACGTCCACCTTCTCAGGATCCATCTTCAATTCATTTGCCGAGATCACAAAACCCAAATAAATGAGTTCTGTCTGCATGAAGGAACACTTCTTCAAATTGATCAGCAGCTTCTCCCGCTGTAGCTTCCTCATCACAATGGCCAAATGCCTCAAGTGTTCAGCCTTCGTCTTGCTGAAAATTAATATGTCGTCCAAATACACGACCAAAAATTTACCGATGAACTCCCGCAGGACTTCATTCATCAGTCTCATGAAAGTGCTCGACGCGTTTGTCAAACCAAACGGCATGAACAACCATTCGTACAAACCCTCGTTTGTTTTGAATCCTGTTTTCCATTCATCTCCCTCTCTCAACTGGATCTGATGATATCCGCTCTTGAGATCAATCTTCGAAAAATAATTTGCCCCGCTTAGGCAATCCATCAGATCATCCATTCTCGGCAGTGGAAATCTGTACCTGATGGTAATTTTATTTATCACTCTGGAGTCTGTACACATCCTCCAGCCTCCATCCTTCTTCGGACTTAGTACTGTCGGAACAACACATGGACTAAGACTCTCCCTCACTAGTCCTTTGTCCAGCAGATCCTGTACCTACCTTTTGACTTCCTCATTCTCTTGAGGTGTCAACCTATACGCTGCCTTATTCGGCAAGCTTGCTCCGGGTATGAGGTTGATATGGTGACTCACACTCCGCATCAGTGGCAACGAACGAGGTAGTTTGTCCACGATGATATCAGCGAACTCTCCCAACAGCTCCTGAACCTCTTCTGGCAAGTCGTCCACTCTTGTGCTTGTCAGGACAATCCTCGGCTTCCTGACAACAAAGAATTGTGGATCTTCGTCCTTCTCCAGCTCTGTGAGAAGTTCCTTCCCACTCATGAGAAGTATGGTGCTGGTTACTTCCGGCTTCACTTCTTTATCTTTTATCGGAAGTAATTTGTGTAACCTCCCATCTTTCTCCAAGGTGTATGTGTTCATCCTCCCGTCATGAACCACATTCCTATCATATTTCCATGGTCTACCCAACAATATATGACATACATCCATGGGAATGACATCACACAAAATCTCATCATGGTAATTCCCAATTTTGAATTTAACTAAGAATTGTTTAGTGACACTTACCCGGTGTCCTTTCTGTAACCACGAGACTTTATATGGACTCGGGTGCTTAGTTGTCTCCAGTTCCAGCTTTTCCACCATCTCGGATGAAACGAGATTGTCAGTGCTCCCACTGTCAACTATGACTTTGCATTTCCTGTCCTTGGCTGTGCAAGCCGTCCTGAACAGTCTTCTCCTTTGCACTGAGCTTTCCACCTTTTTATCAGGTGTTAGAAGGATATTATGCGTCCCAAGAGACCTTCCATTGTTCGCATCTTCTCTCTCAGCATCACGCCTCTGCGCCTCAGTGATGTGAGCCTCATTTCTATCCATTTTCCTGTCTGGACAATCTACGGCTTTGTGTCCGTCTTTTCCACATGTAAAGCATGTGATGATTCCTCCACGGCCTCTTCCTCTACCTCGGGTACGAGGAATAACGTTGGCGTCAGCATATCCGCCACCCTGCTCTGTATGCTACCTCCTCGGCTCAGCATATTTCTATCTCTGTTCAGTTTGTGGTTGCCTCTGCTGTGAGGTTCCACCTCTCTCAGCCTTACCCTGAGGTCTCTGCCATTCCTCCTTGGGCTTCTGTGTTCTTTCTTGGAAAATTGCCTTGCCTCTGGGCTGGCTTCTGCCTCGCCCTCGCTGACCCTGCTTGTGGCTCAGCTTCTCTTCGGCCTTTAAATCCATCTAGTACGCATCCTCAACTGTCCGAATGGTAACCATGCTCAATTCGTCCTGAATGTCATACCTCAACCCATTCAGGTATCTTGCCACTTTTTCGTCATCACTCTCCCAATGACCAGCTCAGATATTGAGCCTATAGAACTCTTCGGTGTACTCTTTCACCGTCATCAACTTCTGTCTCAGGTTCTGCATTCGCCTGAACAGAGTGATCTGGTAGTCCCTGGGGATGAATTTCGCCTTCATCTTAGCGATCATTCGATCCCAGCTTTTAATTTTTGATTTTCCTTTGCAGTGCCTATCCGCCTGCAACTCATCCCACCACAAGGCTGCATGTCCCTTCAACTTGGTAACAACATGCCTTACCTTCTTGTCCTCTTCGATATCTTCGTAATCAAAGTAGGTGTCGAGTGCTCAGATCCAATCCAACAACTCCTCTTCATCTAGACTTCCCTCATAGACGGGAATGTCCATTTTGGTCTTTGAGCTCATTCTAGCAATGGCTCTAATCAACCTCTCCGTTGA
Source organism: Picea engelmannii (assembly GCA_009831015.1). NCBI lineage: Eukaryota > Viridiplantae > Streptophyta > Pinopsida > Pinales > Pinaceae > Picea > Picea engelmannii. The sequence continues at coordinate 834,981 of ML780332.1, forward strand.
GGCATCCTCTGCTAAGACCTCTTCTGCATCTTGTCCAGCTTCCTCTTCCACCTTGGAATCGCTGAACTCTCCAGCGCCAGCTCCGCGCCTCTGGGTGGTCTCCATATCTTCGAGTCAAGCCCTGAGATCTCGTATCCGTCATTCCATTTCTGGATTCCCTGCTGGTCTACCTCTTCTTTGGGCATCCCTGTCTTCTCGATCAGGTGACTGCCTTTCTCTTCGCGACGACATGGTGTAATCCGCTTCTCTCTGCTACCTGAACAAAGAGAACTCTTCAACCGCTCTGATACCACTCTGACGCAAGCTGCCCTCGTCAGCAACCGCTTCCACCGGGACCTTATCCTTTGGGCCACGAGGAGTTTTAATACCCCTCGAATCCCGTATCGGGACTTCTTGTCACCCACATGATACTCTTTTGATCTCCCAGCAGTCACTTCGGGAAATCAGGCTTCGCGATATCGCGAACCCTGTGTGCAC
>ML780332.1:846886-878380 GCA_009831015.1 Picea engelmannii
TCAATGCAAATATGGATTCTTATATAAATTTGTGATGTATCTGCATCAATATGTGTTATTGGTGAACTAACCTACAGGATGATGAGCTATGTGATAGCCAAATGACTATAGTATTGAGGTAACTGAGATGTCGTAGACATCAAGAAGATACTGTGTACTATAAGTTGTACTTACTATTTGATTTATGATTCGAAATATTACTATGATCTATGGTAAGTGTGGTTTTGACAGGATGCACAACTTACCTAGAGTGGATCTTTGATGACATGACTCTAAGAACATTAGTTGCACAATATGACTCCATATAGGGTGTTGACCCTAGTTCTATGAGGAGGGGTGGAGGTATTTCCCACCATTTATCCTCCGAAACCTAGAGTCGTGGGAGGGATGTGTGAAGTCACGCTCCCCTAGACGTGTGATGACGACTGCTAGTTTCCTGTTGGGTAAGCTTGGTCGAGATGTATGACACTTCTGCTTATGGGTTCTATCTAGAGTTAGGTCAATATAGTTGACGCTCCAGCTTAGTCCAACAGAGGAAATGATAGGATGGAAGATGGAAGTAGGTTAGGAAGGAAGGATGCTTCGATGTTAGTTGAGAATACTGATTGGGGATTAGTGATGCCACTATTGTTTACTCACTTGGTTCCTACCATGTGTAAAACCCTCTTTGATTTGATATTGATATTTTAAGTGTGATAATGCATTATTGATGAATTGGTGTAATTTAGTTCGTTAAAATTATTAAATGATGCATTACTTGATATGTTGTCCTACATGTCTTGGTGATCATATAGGAACTATGCACTAGAGGCAATGATTGTTTATCATTAGTACATGCATAAGATATGTGTCCGCTAGCTACGCACACATACCCTACCCATGTATACTAGTATAAGTAATTAATGTATTAATTATTAAAAATAAATTATTAACTATTTAATTGAATGTTTATTGAATATGTAAATTATATTGCATACAAAATATCTAGAAGCATTAAATACTTTCTTGACTTTGATAGATAGTGGGTGTGCTGAATTAAATGAGCATGGTGGAGTTTTATGTACATTTTGAGGAAAATTATCAAATAACATTTATTATCTAGCATGAGAATAATGAATTTTTATTTTATCTATTGTTGTTTAATGCAAGTCATTTATATTTAGTTTTATTTAATATTTTCCCAAAATATCTAGATAAGGAAGGTTGATGGATAGTAATGAGGGGGGGGTTGAGGAGACTTGGGGAAGTGTGTATGGAAACTTGATAAATAGGGAGAAGAAGTAGAGAGGAGGGGGATGGAGAGGTTGGAGCATGATGAGAGGTTGTGAAATTCTTGGAAGAGATGATTCTTGTGATAGTTTTCTTTGAGCATTTGTGCTTTGATGTTCTTGGAGTCACGGGCACAGAGGGCCAAGAAACCGAAAGGTTTCTTGGAGCTAGGAAGCCGGCTAGGCTCCTAGTTGGCAGGGAGGATTCCGTTTTTTCACTCTAGGCAAGCGAGAAAAGAATACTTGGAAGCGCCCAGGACTACATTACAACTGATGAGCTTCTACAAACTATGGAAGAGGTATTTTTCAGTGATATTTTTGTTATTGATATTTTGAGTATACTTATGTTTTAAGTTCTTAAATCTTAAAGTTATCTTACTACTTATTTCATCATGTTATTAGATTTATCATTGAGAAGATGTAGAAGAAATGTGTAAATAAAAACAAAATCAATGAAATAATGCCAAAACAAAGTTGTTAATGTGTAAGTATTTAGATAAATAGTTAATTTCTTAGCATCCTGTGGATGGGTGCTACATTATGCCAACTATATAACTTTGTTAATGACTGATTCATGTTGCCATCAATGACAACACATAACCAACAATGCCAACAATATTCCCCTTTTTCGTTGAGGGAAACATATTTGTAAAACAAAATTAGTTTGTATCTTTGCTCCCCTTATCACTGATCTCCTTTTCTATCTAATGGAAAATTTGTTTTCTGCTTAAATTTGTTTTACTGCTTCTCTCGCCCGTTGTCATCAATGACAAAGAGTGAGCTCTGACTATTTTTCCCCCCTGTGAATTTACTGACTGCTTATCTTAGTCTATTGGGATATTTGTGCTCAAATAAGTAGTCTTCCTGATACTAACTTGTAGTGATACAAATTGGTAGTGATCAAGTCTTTTAAACCTAATCTAATTACTTTCTTATTTGATAACCAAAATACGCCCCCTACGTTTTTATTTAATTTCCTTTGTCAAATAGAACAAGAGTATGAATCTTACTGATATTCTTAATCTGATTCTTATTCCGATTCTTATGCTTCTTTGATATTTCATAGGAATATCAATTGAGGATTGATACCAATTGATATAATATCAATTTTGTTTTCAATTGATCTTTGTTGATTGATACCCCTTGAACTTCTCTACTACTTTTTCTCTTCTCCCCTGTTTACAAAAATGAAATTTTCTTGTTCCCTCTGAGGCTATACTCCCCCTAAGGTGATGCTCTCCTTTGTCCATTTTCTCCTTGTATTCTACAACTCCCCTTATCAATGATTTTCTTTCTTTGGCTAAAGGATTATGACATCATCAAGATTGTGTAATATTCTTCTATAGGGACTTCCCTTTCTTGAGCTTGATCTATTTCATATTGAATTTCATATTCCTTATTAGGACCTTCACCCATCATTTTATGGTTATTAATTTCTTCATTTTCAAGTGGAAGATCATCTTTCTTTCTTTCTCCTTCAGATTTTCTTCTCCATATCTTTTTATGAGATATTATGCTTTTTGGACCTTTTCTTTCTAGATGTGTTTTTGGATATTTGTCATCTCCTATCTTATTCCAAATTTTATTAGGTTTTCTCCCTGACTTGAATGACTTATTTAAGGATTGAATTTTTGAACTCCTGTAGCTTTTGGATTTGTGTCCAAACCTATCATAGTTGTAACATCTCATTGCATGACAAAATTTTGCTGTGTGCCCATCAAAATTACATCTCCAACATCTAATTGAGTTTTTGGATTTTCCTGCATATCCTTTCTCCAGTTTCTTGTAGTACATTGCTTTATGGCCAAAGTTATGACAAGAAAATAAATAGCCATTGAAGGTGTTTCCATTCTTGAATTTATTTTCGCTCGAGAGATCTGTCTTTTTGTTTTCTTCTTCCTTTTTACTTCTATAGCTTCCTTCCTTAACAAAGTTCATGGCTTGTAATTGGTTTGTGATTTCATCTTTTCCATTTGAGAAGGACAATCCTTTCTGGTGTTTGTAAATGGTGCTCCACTTGTCACTGCATTCTTTCTTATTGTATCCAAGACTAGTTTTGTCATGAGCTGATCTTTGAATCTTCCAAATATTATCTAGAATAACTGAGCTATTCTGGAATTTGATAGATTTATTTGTCTTTTCATTCATCTTTTTGAGATTGACTATTTCTAATTTCAACATGTGACATAATTCTTCCCTTTTGGATGATTTTATCCTCTAGGGTTCTTCATTTTTCTTGGCCTACTTGAGTTGAATATTTATATTTGCATTACTGTATTCATTTATCTTCTTAAGATTGATCATTTCTGATTTCAACATGTGACATGTCTCTTCATTTTTAGTCAACTGAATCTTCAAGGCTTCTTCAAATTTCTTAGCATGTTCAAGTTGAGTATTTAGATTGATGACTATTTATTCTGTCTCATCCAAGAATTCTTTGAATTTAATAGTTTTTTCATATGTATTCAATTCTTCCATGTCTTTTGTTAGATCAAAAACTTTAGTTTTCAATATTTTGATTTCTTCCTCGTTTTCTAGCTGAATCCTTTTGAGGTTGATGGATTATAATTCCAACATTTGGCTTGATTCTTCATTTTTAGTTAGTTGGATATTCTTGGCTTCTTCCTTTTTTTGATCTTCTTTAATTTGAGTCATTAGATCTGCATTAGTACTTTCATTTATCTTTTTGAAGTTGATGATTTCTTATTCCAACATGTGGTAAGAATTTTCTTTCCTAGTTAACTGGATCTTCATGACTTCTTCAATTTCTTTAGTTTCCTCAAGTGGATTTTTTAGATTGTTAACCAATTATTCTGTTTCTTTTAGTACTTCTTTTGTTTTATTGTCATGTGTCTTTAATTCTTCCATCTCTTCTGTTAGATTAGCAACTTTGGTTTTCAAACTTTTGATATCTTCTTCTTTGTTTTCTAGCTGGAACTTTTGTTCATGCTCTTCATGGTTAGATTGATCTAATTTTTGTAGTAGAAACACATCTTTCTTTTGAATTTTCTCCAACTCTTCAAAAGTTCACATAGCTGTGTATTCAATCTAGTCAAGAAAATCCCTAGTAACTTCAATATATAGACTATTTGATGGTTCCATACTAATCACTTCAAATGTAGTTATGACATCATTCTTAAAATCTAATAGTTTTTATTTGGTGAATACTGAGGTATTCATTAATTCCTTGATGTATTAGTCTTCACTGTTGATGACCGAGGTTTGCATCAAATCTTGCATTTCATTCTAATTAGAAATCTCTTTCTCTATATTCTATTCTTCAATCTGATTGAAATTATCCTTTTCTTTATCTTGTTTCTTATTTGGATAAGAATTATCTTCTTCTGAGTTTTGTTATTTATTTTGACATGAATCCTCTTTATCCGAGTCTTGTTCCTTACCTTGATAGGATTTCTCTTTTTCTTGTGCTTCATTCTGATAACAATTTTATAGCTGGAGATATAATTCTTTAGCGGATTTGTAGTGCCTCATATTTTCTTTGACTTGGTCTGAAAATCCATCCTGGATTTCTTTTAATGCTACTAAATTGTTTCTCCTTGCTTCCTTTGCATGTTTGGTTTTGCAATTTGAATTAGTTAAGTTCCAGGGCTTACTTACTACCAAATCCCAAACTCCAGATCCTCTTGACTTCAGATATATTTTCATATTTTCCCTCCATGAAGAATAATATGTTCCATCAAAGAAGAATCTACCTTCCAGTGTTTAAACTGAGCAGAAGGCACCCACTATGATACCAATTTTTGAAATGTACACTTGACACTGAGAGGGGGGGGGGGGTGAAACAATGTCACAAAACTTTGAATAATTTTCCACTTTTCATAAATTAATTGAACAACATATATTTATTACAATTTCTCAACCAATATATAAAAGAATAAATATTTTAGTTATTTATTTATCTTGAATGAATACATAAGATCAATCTTCATATTCAAACAATTATGAGAGACCCAACTCTCTGTTACAATACCAAGCTTGTAGTTCTCAGATCCAATTGAGAAATGAGGAATCCAACCCTCATAACAAGTCCCAAATTGTTGATCTCAGATCCATCTGAGATGTGAGGAATCCAATCCTCATAGAAGACCCAACTTGTAAATAGGCACCAACCTGATAGAATGAACCTTCATTCAATGAATTATATATACTTCAACTAGTTTAAATTCATCTTTGTTCACCATACTTCTTTGTTTATATAGTCTCCCAATAGGTATGAGTTTGAAGCATTATGTCCCTTTGTTTGAACCATTACACCTCTTCATTTGAATTAATAATAATAATTTATATTATTATTATTATTATTAATAGTTTGATTTAAAGACTTCAAATCCCTTGTTTTGCATTTATTCTGTTCTGGCTAAAAACATGTCACTGCAAATGTTGCATAAATCGATTTCTGCAGAGGCGCTTCCTTCAAACCATGTTTTTCATATGACCATATGTGCAGAAACATAGGATTATTAATTTAAGCACTGCCTCTTCTTTCACCCTTATTCCTCTATCACAATATCAATGTTTCGTGCTTCATAATTCTTCTCCTTTTTCTTTTTATCCCCCATATGTCTAGTGTTGGGATTGTGGTCTCCAGGATTCAGCGCTCCATATATTTTCTTCTCTTCACCAAATTCTTGTTATCTCCGAAGCGATATATTCCGGAGTGTTATATCTCGAGCAACTTTAATTCATCGTTTTAATCCTCATTGTTGATTAGGATTTTAGATCAATGGTCTGATCATTCTTTTAAAAGACTCATTTCTCACAATTTTCTTATCCTTATCTAATGGTTGGGATTCAATCGTGAGATGGACGATTGTCGTTTCCTCTGGTAGCAGCTTCGAGAGTTTTTTATTTTTATAAAATTTCAATTCTCCTAGACTAAATTTCACCGAAGTGTGTATACTCTATTAATATTGAGTTGACGTGTGTCCATAAAATTCAACGGTCCATATCTTATTTCGAAACTTCGGTACTCCAGGACTCTGGGTTACTAGAAATCTGAAGAAGTTCAATTCCTTCGAAGTGATAACCTACCGAATAAGTCATAAAGTGGTGGTGACCACTTGCTGTCGGTTAACACCTCCGCTTACACTATCCTTCCACTATGCTTGATCAATGATTGATAACGCTCTCGAAGTATATCAACAATTAGCGTTACTTCATGATTTACTCTTACTCTATCCTTGCACTGTATTTGATCAACGGTCAAGAATGCTCCTAAATTAGATCAATGATTAGAATTACTTCGTGATTTACACTTACTCTATCCTTCCACTGTACTTGATCAATGGTCGAGAATTCTCCCAAATTAGATCAACGATTAGTGTTACTTTTTTATTTATGCTTACTCTATCCTTCCACTACACTTGTTCAACGACCGAGAGAATCTGAAAGATCTTAGATTAATGACCATCATTAAATTCGACCTTTGACGCTTCGAGTATTTGCTGGTAGTAGAAATTGGATATCCCTGAAGGACTTACTCTCGTAGTGACATATATTGATGATGTCACTATTGATGTGGCACTAGATGAGTGGCTTCCATGTGTCACCTAGATTCATGAATTTCGTATACCTAAAGTTCCAAATAGACCTTGACACTTGTCACCATCTGATTTCACCACATGTCCTTGCTGATGTGGATCTCTTGATGTGTCACATGTTCTCCTCCTGGATCTAACGATCATAGGTTCATCTGAAGTTTCTTATTGATCTGACGGTTGTTGTTGCTTCGGGAATATGACACTTTTGTGACTTCGATCTAATACTCCCGAATTGGCGAAGTGACGAATAGATCTATTACCGTAGATCTTTCCTATCTTGATCCTATGGCCTTTGTTAATTCTAGAAATCTGGGGTTTGGGATTTATTGGTTCATTTGAGCTATTTCTTGTCGGAGTAGGTCAAGGATGGAGTTGACCGCACTTCAATAGTTGTTACTTCCGAATTGTCCCGGAGTGAGATTCCCCGAAGAATAAACCTCGAGTAACTTGACTTCATTTAACGGTCCTTCTTTAATCCGAAAAGATTAACCCGATCCAACGATTGTTGGGAATTCGACTATTCAGGATCTCAGGCATTTGACCTTGATTATCCTATCCTTCCACTTTATTTTGATCGGACGATCAATATAAATCCTGAAATGTTTCTTAGATCGGATGAATTATGTCCACTTCGGGTCTTCGTCTTAGACTAAATTATCTTTTCCTTCGGGTAATTTTATTTGAAGTAGTCAGCACCGAATTTGACCATTGTTCATCCTACATGAGGTGATGGTTTAAATAAATCCCGAATATTCAATCAAATGGCCATGATTCTCTCCTTCTTTACTCAATTTTTCTCTTTGATCTAACAATCATATTTACATCCGAATTCTGGATGAACGACTCCAGTTGCTTGATTTTTCTAAAGGTTTCTACCTATAAAAATTCTCTTTATGAAACTTGATATAAAGAAACATCTCTTCTGATATTTGGAAAATGTACCTCTAACAAAGATCATCGATCCTTGACAGTGTTTGAATACTACATCAATGACATTTACTAGATGATTTTTCTCCTGAACTTTAACATTGCTTCTTTGTTGCATTCTCTTTCCATCAATGACCCTTCATTACACATGGACAAATCTTATTGGCCATCCTGACACTAATTCCAACTATATAAATTTGTTCATGACTGATTCATGTTTCCATCAATGACAACACATAACCAACAATTCCAACAGAGAGGTCCATTAGACTAGGATAACTTCTAATATAGCCTTGTGTATAACCATAAAGCTAACTGTAGAAATCCATTTGTTACACCAAGCATGAAATTTATTTTCCAACTTTTCCAAGATCCATAACGAGTCATTTTTTCTGATAAATATTAGCTTTGAGAATGAACCCCAAATACTTGAAACCCAACCCCAAGACCTATTTATGAAGGGAGAGTATTTGGGATATTTCATACCTTTTGTGTTCAGAGAAGCCCCATGTATACATATAATATTTTGTAGTATTGATGCTCATTCCATTGGAATTACAAAAAATAGTTAGTATCTCTTTAGTATGCTCTAAATAATGGATTTTTACTTCACAAGCAATGAGGATGTCATAAAAAAAATTAAATGGGAAATGATGCATCTGGGACTGATGGTTATATGTTTTAATCACCATCTCACTGAGACATCCTATATAATCCTACTTAGGCCTTCTGCAACTAAGAGTAATATAAGAGGAGAGAGTGGGAACCCCTGCCTTAGACCTATTTCCCCTTTGAACAAAGGTATTGTGGAGCCATTTATTAGCATTAAATAGGAGGTTTTGGTAATGTAGTTCATGACCCAAGAGACAAAGTGTTGGTTGTGGAGCCTGATTAACTTCTTGATTTAGAGGTTTGTTTCAGCCGTTCTTGGACCCCATTCCCTAATGGGTGGGTGTGGGGAGGATTTCCCCCCCACAAATATCATGAGGGGGGTCCAGGGGGGTGTTGATAATTTTTTTATCCCCCCCCAGCAGGGGATTCGAGGGAAATTCCCCCAAAGATAAATATTGGGAAACCTTTCCTTGTAAAATATTGTAATTTTTGTAGTCAATCTGAACAGTTCATTATAAAGTCGCAGATATGAAGGTAGAAGTTATTTTTAGGGTTTTTTTTTCCTAGAAGGAAACCCTCTCTTATGAGAAAATTTTATTGTGGCTGTGTATTATCGTGAATGTTGTATTCTGAGAGAGGATACTGCGAGAGAAAGAAGAGGAAGTTACAACAGTTGAGTTGTAGGTTGTATCCCTTCATTTTGTTGGATAATAAAAAGGAAGGACCTGCAAATTTTTCCGATGGATGTAGCCCACATTGGGTGAGCCATGTATATTCGTGTCTCTATTATATTGTGTATATTCTGTGTTTTATTTCCACATTTGTTTTTTTTATTTCTCCACGATCCTGTTTTTATAACAACTAGTATCTGAGCGAAAGGTAACTTGCAGGAAAAGAGGGTTCCTGGTTTGAGTGGGAGCAATGGATGAAGATGTAAAGTTTAGGGTCGAGAAATTTAACGACCAAAAATACCAGTTATGGAATATGCAGATGGAAGATTTTTTATATCAGAAGGATCTATTCCTACCATTGGGAAGAATAGAAAAGAAGTTGATGGCCATGAAAGACGAAGAATGGGAGGTTCTTGATAGAAAGGTACTAGGAACAATATGGCTGAACTTGACAGCATCGATGGGTTTCAATATTTCAAAAGAAAATACAATGAAGGATATGATGGATGCATTGGATAAACTGTATGAAAAACCCTCGACGTCCAATAAGATATTTCTAATGAAGCGATTATTTAATATGAATATGTTAGAAGGTGGGTCTGTTGCAGATCATTTAAATGAATTTAATATGATCACTAATCAATTAAGTTCTATAAAAGTGGACTTTGATGATGAAGTAAGGGATATTCCAATCATATTCTCATTGCTAGAAAGCTATAATGTCTTGTTCATGGTTGTAAGTAAATTTGTCTCTGGTTCAAACACTCTAAAATTTGATGATGTTGTTGGTGTTATCCTTAGTGAGGAAATGCGATGGAAAAGAACAGGTGAGACATCAGGTAATGCATTGACAATGGAGAATAAGGGAAGACAAAAGGATAGAGGAAAGGGCTCAGAGAACCATGGGAATTATAGGAAGGGTAGATCCAAATACATAATGGGAAAGATAGAGTGCTGGAATTGTGGGAAGAAAGGACATATGGAGAAAGACTGCATAGCTCCAAATATACAAAGAGATGGAAAAAAGGAGAAAAATCAAGAAGCAAATGTAACATGTGATGTGTTATAAGATGCTTTGATTCTTTCTATAGATAATATTTATGAGTCTTGGGTAGTATATTCAAGGGATTCATTTCATGCCACACCCCATAGGAAACATTTTCTAGATTATATTCAAGGTGATTTTGTATGGGTTCATTTGGGTGATCATGCACCACACAAAATTGTTGGAATGGGAAAGGTACAAATAAAGAAAAAGAATGGAAACCAATGGTTGTTGAAAGAGGTAAGACATGTTACATATCTAAGGAAAAATCTAATTTCAACAAGGCTGTTGGAAAGTGAAGGATGTATATCTATATTTATAGATAAGGCATGGAAGGTCACCAAAGGATCATTGGTGATAGAAAAATGAGAGAAGGTAGGTATATTGTATTTATGTATTGGTAATACTAAATCTTATATATCTTAACCTTTTACATGAGTGGATACAACACTTTGGAATCATAGGCTTGGACACATGAGTGAGAAGGGGATGCATATACTTCACAAAATAAATTTATTTTGAGACATTAAGCACATTGATTTGGATTTCTGTGAGCACTATGTTTATGGAAAACATAAGAGAGTCAGATTTCTTAGAGTTGGAAAGATAAAGAAGAATGAAAAGTTATAACTTGTGCATACATATGTGTGGGGAACATATCATGTATCATCTCTTGGTGGATCTCATTATTATGTTACTTTTATTGATGACGCAACTAGAAAAACTTGGGTTTATTGCATTGGACAAAAATCTGATGTTTTTGACACTTTTAAGAAATGGAAAGCTTTGGTTGAGAATGAGATAGGAAAATGGTTGAACTGTCTCATATCATACAATGGAGGTGAATATTGTAGAAATGAGTTCAATGATTATTGTTCATACCATGGGATTCATAGAGATAATATAGTTCCAGGAACACCACAAGAAAATGGTGTGTCAGAAAGGATGAACATGACAATAATGGAGCGTGCAAGGAGTATGAGATTGCATGTTGGGTTTCCCTTATAGTTCTGGGAATATGTTGTAGATAATTTTGTTTACTTAATAAACATTGGACCTCTAAGATCTTTGGATGGTGGCATTATAGAGGAGGCATGGACAATTAAAAAGGTAAACTAGTCATTTTCGAAGACTTTCGATTGTGAAGCATTTGTCCGTATTGATAAAGAAAATAGAGCAAAGATTGAGGCAAAATCCAAGAAGTGTACCTTTATTGGATATGGTGTTAATGATTTTGTTTATATCTTATGGGATTTTGAAAATCACAAAATCATTAGGAGTAGAGATGTCATATTCAATGAGAAGGTCATGTACAAAGATCAGTTGCAGGGAAAGAAACATGGAAAAGAAAAACAAAAATACACAATGCTTGATGAGATCACAAAATAAATTCCAAAGGTACCAGAAAATAAAAATGTACAACAACATGAGAAATAGGTACCTCAAACTCCTGTAAGTGTTTTTATAATATCTACCAAGTTAAGTAGACCCCCTGAACGATACTCTCCTTCATTGTATTATTTATTGTTGACTGATTCTGGTGAACCAAAATGTTATGAAGAGGCAATGAAGGTAGACACTAAAAACAAGTGGGAGAAAGGAATGAAAGAGGAAATTGATTCCTTGGTAAATAACCAGACTTGGGACTTGGTTCAGTTTCCTACAGGAAAAAGAGCATTGCAGAATAAATGGGTTTACAAGTTGAAGGAAGAAGATGGGGGAAAAAAGTGGTACAAGGTTAGACTTGTGTTAAAGGGGTTTGTACAAAAGAAAGGCATAGATTCCGATGAAAATTTTTCTCCTATTGTTAAGATGACTTCAATTAGGACTATTTTAAGTCTTGTGGTAGTAGAATATTTGCATCTTGAACAATTATATGTAAAAACAACTTTTCTCTATGGGGATTTGGAGGAAGATATTTATATGCAACAACCATAGGGGTATGCATTAAAAGGGAAGGGAAATTTGGTATGTAGGTTGAAGAAGAGCTTGTATGAACTAAAGAAAGCTCCAAGGTAGTGGCATTTGAATTTTGTCAGGTTTATGATAGAACAAGGTTATAGTATATGTCATTCTGACCACTCTGTTTATTTTAAAAGGATAGAAAATGGAATCTATATTGTATTTCTATTGTATGTAGATGACATGCTTGTTGCAGGGTATAATATGCAGGATATAAATGTTCTCAAGAAGAAATTGGATAATTAATTTGCGATGAAGGATTTGGGTGTTGTAAAGAAAATCCTTGGTATGAGAATAAAAAGATATAGGAAAAATCACAAATTGACATTGTCTCAGGGTGAGTACATAGAGAGAGTGTTGGATAGGTTTAGAATGCAGAATGAAAAACTAGTTAGTACACATTTTTCCAACCATTTCAAATTAGCTGAGGAAATGTGTCCTAGGACACAGGAGGAGATAGAATACATGTCCAGGGTCCCTTATTCATCAACAGTTGGCAACTTGATGTATGTGATGGTTTTCACAAGACCAGATATTACACATGCAATGGGAGTTGTGAGAAGGTACATGAAAAATCTAGGTAAAGAATATTGGGAGGCAATAAAGTGGATTCTCAAGTATTTGAGAGGTACTTCTACTCATGCATTATGTTTTGGAGGTTCAGACACTTTTCTACAGGGATATGTTGATTAAGATATGGCAGGTGATAAAGATAGCAGGAGGAGCACCACAGGGTATGTTTTTACTATACGTGGAACAACAGTAAGTTGGATTTCAAAAATACAAAAGGTTTTTTCACTTTCAACAACATAAGCAAAGTATTTTCCTACTACATAGGCTAGTAAAGAAATGATTTGGTTACAAATGTTTATGGAGGAATTGGGAAAGAAGAAGGAGAATAACAGGTTGTACTGTGATAGTGAGAGTTCCATTCATCTTGCAAAGAACTCAACCTTCCATTCAAATACTAAGAATATACAACTCGTGTACCATTTCATACGATTCGTCTTGGAAGATGGACATTTGAAGTTGGAAAATATACATACTAGCCAGAATCCTGCAGACATTTTAACAAAGGGAGTAACCAGGGAGAAATTGAGTTCCTTCTTAGTTTCATTGGTCTTCAAGCATGAAGGTGAAGACGATAAATTTTCTAGGTCCAAGGTGGAGTATAGTCTAGAGGGTACAACAACAATGGAGTTGTTGTGATCAATCTCCAAGTGGGATATTGTTGGTTGTGGAGCTTGATTATATTCCTGATTCAAAGGTTTGTATCAGCCGTTCTTGGACCCCATTACCTAACAGGGGGGCGGGGAGAAATGTTTTGTATCCCCCCCCCCTTGGTGGGGGATTCAGGGGCAGTGCCCCGAAGTGAAAGATTGGGAAAAATTGCCTTGTAAGATATTGTAATTTTCATAGTCAATCTGGACCATTCATTATAAGGTCATGAATCTGATGGTAGAATTTATTTTTAGGGTTTTTTTTTCCTAGAAGGAAACTCTCTCTTATGAGGGAATTGCACTACAACTTTGTATTATCACGAATGTTGTGTTCTGAGAGAGGATACTGCGAGTGAAAGAAGAGGAAGTTACAATGGTTGAGTTGTAGGTTGTATCCATTCATTTTGTTGGATAATAAAAAGGAAGGGCCTGAAAATTTCTCTGGTGGACGTAGACCACACTGTGTGAACCACATTTATATATTTCCCTATTTTATTCTGTATATTCTATGTTTTATTTCTTCATTTGTTTTATTTTATTCCTCTGCGATCCTGTTTTTCTAACACGAAGGAGTGGAAAAAACCAAAATAAATAAGGATTAGTGTGATGTACAACCAACTTAGCGTGTCAAAGTACTTGTATAAGTCAACCTTGTAAGTGATGGCCCTCTGAATTCTTATGTGAATAGAGTGAAATATATCATGATCAAGTCAGATGGCTTCATGTATTTTTCACTCTTGTAAAATAATGAAATGTTCAGGTGAGATGTGGGTGGAAAGGATATCCTTTAAACTTCGGGAAATAATCTTCGAGATGATTTTATATATGTTGTTTCATAATGATATAGGTTATAATTATTCAAAAGTGGAGGGGTTATTATATTTGGGTATAAGAGCGATAAAAGTAGACTTGTAAGCTTCCAACACACATCTAGTGGATCTAGGATACTCCACCACCTTTAACAAGTCCTCACCCAAGATGTTAAAGAAATCAATGAATAATTCCACTAACATCCCATATGAACCAAGTATTTTGTCCTTATTAAAACTATGCAAAACCCCTATAGCTCCTCCTTCAAAAATTCTTCCACTAACTATGTGTTTCCCCCCTAGTCTATAAAATTGGGGAAATGAGAAGCCACATTGAGAATGGAATCTATAGTTGCGTTGGAGTCTTGTATAATTTTTTGAAGTGTTGTATCAATTCCTCTGCTAGATATAGAAATGAGGTTGCTTGTGCCCCATTTTATTTATCAATTTCCTAAATAATGTTTATCTACAATTGAAAAATGGTGGAAAAACTTGGTGTTTTCATCACCTTCCTACAACCATATATCTCTACTTTTAACTATCCATTATTTATCCTTTTCTAGAAGTATTTTTATTTTGTTCTCCTCTAATGATTTAAGAATCTCCCTTTGTTGTTCATAAAAAATTCCCTACCCATCCTCTTAAAGATGCTATTGCAGCTTTGTTTCTATCTCCAAAGTTTGACTATCCCTTTCACATTTCCTTTTTCACCAAGATATTTTCATAGCTTTTTCTCTCTTTGAATTTTCAATAAATTCACCGGGAGGATATTTCGAGGAGGATGCATTGAAAGGTATACAAAAATCCTTGATTTCATCAATAAATAAAGGATCCTCTAGCCAAGCCAGATTCAGTTTGAAAGGACTAGAGGGATTATCCACAAAGGGGGTGAGTTCCAATAATATAGGGTTATGATATGAATATTCAACCAAAGAGACCCATTGGTGGATCTTGATGTTGGATTCCATGATTTGTTCTAAGACGAGAATTTTATCCAGCCTCTTTCCCACCCTTGCTTATTTTCAAATTTCTCCAAGTAGGAGTAATGTTTGTTGGTTGGATGTCTAAAAAACATACCTTCTCTAGCTTGTCGAGTAAAAAATCAACAAGAGGATCAAACTAAATTGTTGGTCCCCAAATTGTTTTGGCACCCAAAGTGAAATTTCAGTCTCCTCCCAATAGGAAAAAACCTTCTTGCAACATAGGATTGTGGAGAAAATATTCCAAAAAATTCTTGCACTTCAAGTAGGGCACATAGATATTGACACTCAAAAACTCCATATCTAGCTCCTTAGAATGGATCATAGTTTCTAAATCATCCCCAATGACATAGTCATTTTGTAAAAATAGAGGTTGTTTCCTCGAACCAATAAGGATCACCTTGGATCTCCCATGAGCATTTGTTTCTATGAAGTCCCATATTGATAGAGAAGGGGAAAGTTTTTTGATCACTCTATCTCCATTCATCATATTTTATTTAATGAAAATAATTGCTAGTTTGTGGGATTCCACCAACCTTTTTATGAACAATTTCTTGGAAGGGATGACTAACCCTTGGTAGTTTAGAGAAATAATTATCATGATGGTTCATTCCATGGGGAATTTTATCTAAGGGCCGCAAAGAGTGAATGTTTCTATCTTACTCTAACTTCAAAATTTGCTTATTTTGTGCAAGGGAAGTAAGGGATTTTCTTCCCCTTTGAGGAGGCTTCCTCTACAAGTCCTCAAAGTTTCTAAAATACCTCCCCACCTTAAATAAGAGAAGTAGGAACTTTGTTATTAGATATTAGATTTTATTTTAGACTTGGATAAGGAGGGTAGTCAACCAATTCAGGTAGAACAATAGTTGGGGAAGGGAGATAATACCTCGAAGAAGAGGAGGGTGAAGGAAGTTCCTCAATCTAGTGAAGATTCAATAGAGGTATTAGTGTGGAAGGATGGGTTCCCTTTAGCCATAATAAAATGGATATGAAATCCTCACCACTAAACCTCTATAAGTTGGAAGGTAAGTTCCCCAAATATTCAAATTGAATCTCATAATAAAAAAAATTAGATGCTGAAAGAGAGGTATTACTTGGAATTGGTTCCACACTAGAAGACTTAACCACTTAATTTTTTTTAGAGAGGATCACAAAGTGTCCTCCTTCCTTGGGGATACTGTTTGAGATTTAGCTATTGGTGTCAATCCATATGGTGAGACATGATTGATTTCAATCTCCCCCACATCCCTCTTGTCCTTGAAATCCCATCTTTGGCACTTATATATAAAAGTACAGTCTAGTCACAAATGTCCATACAAGTGACACCTCACACATTTCAAAGGTATTCCCTCAGAATCCACTTCCTTCATATACACCTTCTATCTATACCCTATTGTTATTACATTTTCCAGATCCTTGGAGACATTAAGTTCGACTAGAATTTGAGCCATTCCCATGTAGTTAGAGGAAGAAAATGAGAAGTTTTCTTCATAGAAAAAACTCTAAGAGATTCCCAATTTATTGAAATTCATCCTCTTACTAGAAAATAAGGGGTAAATCCAGAAGTTGAACTCATATTGGGATGGTTTACATATTTTTGGATTTGGAATTGAAATCAATCTACCACTTGTTTAGGAATAGGGATTTCAACCCCCAATGCAATCGATAAATAATAAATTGGTTTGCATCCTCACCTGAATTTGTTATCCAAACCATCCATCGATGCGACAATAACATGCATTTGGGTGCATAGCCAAAAAGATCAGTAAATTTTTCTGATGTCCAATGATTTAGAGTCTCCATTGACATTCTCTTGCTGGTGAATCTACCCACCAAACCTACCTCCTTCGTAGCCATAATTTCATTTAGTTTCTCTCCTTCTCCTAGTACTATGTTAGGTTCCTCCATCCATCGCTTGACACATTTCTTTCTTCCACTACATGGGTCCATAACAACCACCTCTATATTTACCATATAATAATTTTAGTGTTGTATAGGATCAAAACCACTCATTATCTCCCCCTTAATGTTTTATCCAACAAAAACTCTCATTCGTAAACCTCTTGTAGTCCCCTTGTGTGGTAATCTATAGCTATCCAGACCATGTTCCTCATCATGATGAATCACATATGAGTTCCATATCTTTGAAAAGTCATGATCGTCTTTTTCTGTGTCATTTTCAAGAGAGTAAGTGATAGGATCCTTCACCTCATCTAACTCTCGGGAGTATATATACCTCCCCACACCACCTTTGATCCATGAATCAGTCACCCTAGGTGATGAATCACCAATCTTATCCTCCACTCACTAGTTTTATGCCCATAATCCTTGAAATATGGATTCAAGGATGGTGAGAGTGTCTTCTACTAATGTCTTCTCCACTGGTTAATATTTTATGGCTAAAGAATAACGGTGGCTAAAGAAGGAAACATGTAGTTTTTGGGTGTCTGAGATCGACTATCACTTGAGAAGGTCATTTGAAAAATTGACTAGTTCTTCATCCGTTATCTGATGTGACACTTGGTGAGTTTGGTGAGTAAGTGGTTCCCTATACTACGATCATTTGGAATTAGGCCCATGAGTAATCCTACCTAGTATTCCTCCCTAGACTGTAGAAATCCTATCCTTCAATGAAATCATTGGGGAAACCATAACCCTAGCTACAGTCTCCATATCCACCTCTCTTACCAATACCTTTTCTTCTCTACACAAATATATAATTATCAAACCCTAACCTTGAACATATGTATCCAAAAGACAAAGTAAAAAATTGGGAAAAATATATTTTATTTAAAGTACCATGGCTTTGTTAATGAAAAATATTACTTCCAAACCTATCTGAATATCACCCTTTATCCTAATTACTTGTTGGTTTACATTTGTGGGAAAAATTATATTTCATACCTACTTCTCAACTTGAACATATTTACTGGTATAAAGAAATTTAAAACAATTTTTTTTTTCTTGCTCCCTAACATTGACAACAAATGATTTATACCCTATGTTCTTATATATATTCCCTTTTCCTCTGCTATGGAAAAACAATTCTCCCACCCCTTCACTTGCCATATTTGTCTGCACTTCTTCCTTTTAGCATGTGCTAATAAAATTGTAGACTTGCAAGAACCCTAACTTATGCTAACTATAGATTTCTTAATCTCAAATCAAGGAAAATATGAGTGTGGCAATTGTGTTCAACCTCTCAAATGTTTCTTTTATTACTAATTACTTTAATTTTGTGTATGATAATGATAATTTAAAGGATTTTAAATCATACAAGTATTTTGGAGTTGATATTTATCACATGGTCAACTTGAACTATAGTCTCGATGAAATGATTAACGGTTAATGAAAAGATTGTTTTAGACTTGACAAGAATAGTAAAATAATAGATTTTTAGTTATGGGAAAAAATAAAGCTCTATTTGACGCACTTCTTACTCCATTTAAGTTATATGGATTTGAAGTTTGGGGTTGGAACATATTTAGAGAAACTTTGAAGAAAATAAAAAAAAAAAAAATCTTTTTTATAATCTATATTTTTAAAATCAAAAGAAATACACCCTATAAATTATAATATTAGATGTTGAGCTTCCACCCATTGAAAGGAAAGGCTATGCTTAGTAATGTACAATCACAAGATAATTAACATTAGGGATAATAAGATTCATATCATTACTTTTAATTCCAATAAAAGTCACATGATACTTAAAAGAGGGTGGCATAACGATGCTAATTGTTGGTTAAACTATTGGAGAATAGAGGAGGAGACAACTCTTCAAATATTGATAAGAAATAGAAATAGAGAACAACTGCTCCAAAAGTATCTTTTTACAATAAATATATTAAAGAAGAAATTTAACATTGTAAAAGTAATAATTAATTCTCATGACCTTCATAGGGGTTTGAAAAAACCTAAAACACCTTAGGAAGAAATAATACACATTCTTTATGATAATAATAAATTTGAGGATGAAGAAAAGGTTCATGACAAATTTCTAAACTAGAGAAAGATGAAGATGTTAGATAATGAAGAGTGATGTGGCTAGGGTTTATTCTATTCATCGTTCAAACCATATGAT
Source organism: Picea engelmannii (assembly GCA_009831015.1). Classification (NCBI taxonomy): domain Eukaryota; kingdom Viridiplantae; phylum Streptophyta; class Pinopsida; order Pinales; family Pinaceae; genus Picea; species Picea engelmannii. The sequence continues at coordinate 866,023 of ML780332.1, forward strand.
ATGATGATATACATGAACACATAGAGTTGGAGCCAAAGGTCATAGCCAAAGCCAATACCAGAATTCAAGTTTTTGGTGAACCCATGCCATTGGTGAAGCTCGAGAACTAGATCATATCTTGAGAAGAAGGGAAACTTTCTTTGTGGATAGGGTTCACCCTAGTCACCGCTTGAAGCATAAGGAATGGAATAGACTATTTAGGGGTGTGGGGAGTTGGACCAATTATCTAGGTGGATATCGGTGTCCACCCACCTTTTCCAACTAGCGCAAAACAATTTTCTGACAATTTTGGTAATTTACTATTTTTAGTAGGTTTTAACTTCCGAGGCCATTTTGAGGCCCTAAACGATGTTTTTTTGGGAAAAAAGGTTTGCAATATATAAGTTCCTTCTATATTGTGCCTAACATGAATTTCCTCGATGATACCTTTCCAACGGGCTATCATACGCCTAAAACATAGATCGTATGCAAAAGTTACGACCCCGTGAAGTTGATGTACTAACTTACCCAAACGAGGCCCACATGACTTTTGGTGCTTCATCTCCTAGGGTTAGGTTTTTGGATGTATAGGGTTTTTGGCATTCTTGTTTATTGTAAAAAGGTTTGCAGAGCCTCATTGTAATGATCTTCTTGCGAATGTGAGTAGCCGTCACATCTCTTCTCAGAGATAAGCTGCTACCATTCTAGCGAGTCTTTCACTCTATTTTTTTACAGTCTCTGTACATTTATTTCATTAATAGAAATCATGTATTACTGTATCTATGTGTTTATGGTTGCATCTATGATACATTTTTGTTATATTATTGGATATCCACAATATCTCTTTGCATTTCTTTATTATATCTCTACTCTCATTTCATGCCGAAAATAATCCGGATCAGTGGTATAAGAGTAGGCTGCTCTTGATCATTTTTTTCAGTACATGTCCCCGACGAGGTCTGAGTATGGAAAGTTGGATATCGATCTTGTCTCGAAGACAATCACTCTCACATGCCCAAGAAACCCTCCATGTCTGAAGAAAAGAAAAACGACGAAGCATATGATCCTATAAATCTGTTGCTTGAGCAAGCTCTCACGTGATAGAGGGATGAAATGATGGAGAATTTTTCCCTCATCCTTCAACGTCTGTCGATAGCATCAGGCACATATTCATCAAGCGACCACTTTGGAGGCACCTCGCCTTTTAAGGTAAAGGTCAATTTTGATATTCCTATATTTGAAGGTCAGATAGATGCGGATGCCCTAGATAAATGGTTAAATCTGTTAGAAGGTTATTTCTCTGTTCACAATTTTTCCGACAGATAAAAGATCATATTCTCACTCCTTAAGGCTCTCCCCCATGTCAAACATTGGTGGGAAACTTACTGGGAGAAAAGTTCCATAAAGGAGTCTGGAATATATGGGGCTGAGACCACTTGGGATTTTTTTGTGGATGCGGTAAAGGAACAGTATTACCTTGTTGGCAACTATGAGGACCAGTACTTGAGATGGACCAACCTACGGAAATAGAGGGGCCAAATAGTTCTGGAGTTCACCAATACCTTTCATACCTTACACACCAAGCTGGGTATCAAAGACTCCGAATGAAATTTGGTGCTGAAATACCGTGGGGATCTACACAGATACATCCTAACTGAAATGGATTTTCTGGACATCTCATCACTCGGTGATTCTTACCGATATGCTGTTAAAATCGAGTAGAAATTTAAGCAATAGAACAAACTAGAGTTCAGGTATGAAAATCCGCAACAACCAAAGTATGACAAAGATGACCCTAGAAAATAGTCTCTCGAAAACTAGTCCAAGCCACAGGAAAAGAAGGGTCACGGGAAGACAAAGAAGGACACCAAAAAATGGTGAGATTTCCACAATCTCACCTAGCACAACACCGATGAATGTTTCTCAAAAAATTCATTGGTGGATGAGATCAAAGACAAGGAGCTGAACCCTAATTCTGAATCTGATTCTGAAAATACTGGTAAAAGACAGATCATCGACGCAGAACTCACTGTTATTGTCGCGACCACAACAATTCAACCAGAAGAACCAACAGATCCTAAATAGGGGGAGCACATTTTTCATTCACATATGTGGGTGAAGGGGACCTCGCTGCATTTTATTGATGATAGCGGAAGCCAGAAGAACCTCATCTCAGCAGAGGTCGTCAAACAATTGGGATTGTCGACAACACCACACCCATAACCATACAACATCGGGTGGTTTTGCGAAGGACGATATCTCCATGTCAGCGAGCAATGTTGATTGTCATACGACATCCAACCCTTCAAGGATGAGGTATTATGTGATGTTCTCTTGGGCCAGCGATATATGTGGAGACACCATGCTATTTATGAGTCTCGACCACGTAGTGTCATTGTTTCTCTAGGGGGTCATATCAAAAGAATACCGGAGGTAGTTCCGACTATTGTCCCACCTAAACAGTTTCGCAAGGTAGTATCTCATACTACAAAATTCAGCTTCTTCACAATCTGTTCAAAGGGGAACAGAAGGACACTGCAACCACTACAACCTCGCCCCAAGCACCTTCTATCCAATAGAAGCAGGTCGAAAAGGTTTCAAAAAAGTGAAAATATTCCTTCTTCACACCATCCTCTCGTGTAGCTCAACTTTTTGAACAACCTCAGCCTCAACAGGTTCATGAAAGACTTCCACAAACTGAGCATTGCAACGTCTCCAACAAGGCAAGCAACTCACTATGATGCAAATTCAACAAACATTTTTTCCTCTCCCCTGGGCACTCAATGCAATGGAGACCATTTCTTCCTAAGGAGGGAGGATTGATCCAGGTGGATATCCGTGGCCACCCACCTTTTCCAACTGGCTCAAAACAATTTTCTGGTAAATTTGGTAATTTACTATTTTTAGCAGGTTTTAACTTTTAGGGCCATTTTGAGGCCCTAAACGATGTTTTTTTGGGAAAACAGTTTTTTAATAAATAAGTTTCTTTGATATTGCACCTAAAATGAATCTCTTCGACGATACCTTTCTAACGGGCTATCATACGCCTAAAACAGAGATCGTATGCAAACGTTACGACCCTGGGAAGTTGATGTACTAACTTACCCAAACATGGCCCACATGACTTTTGGCGCTTCATCTCCTAGGGTTAGGTTTTTGGATGCCTAGGGTTTTTGGCATTCCTATTTATTTTAAAAAGTCTTGCAGAGAATCATTGTAATGATCTTCTTGCGAATGCGAGTAGCCGTCACACCTCTTCTTATAGATAAGTTGCCACCATTCTTGCGAGTCTTTCACTCTGTATTTTTACAGTTTTTGTACATTTATTTCATTAATAGAAATCATGTATTATTGTATCTATGTGTTTATGGTTGCATATCTGATACATTTTTGTTATATTATTGGATACCCGTGATATCTCTGTGCATTTATTTATTATATCTCCGCTCTCATTTCGTGCCGAAAATAATCCGGATCAACCAAAATTATCTACCCTAACATATTTGTAGTTGGGGTTCTCATAATTATGGATGTGCCTAACAAAAGACACCCTGGGAAGACTAAATTTTTCAAAAATACAAAAGATATTCCTATTCTAGAAATATCAACTCTAGAGGCTAAAATGAAGTTTATAGTGTTGCATAAAAAAGACTTAGTAAAACAATTCACATGCTTATAGCCTAGCCCTCACACAGTTTCGGTATGGGCCACAAAAAATTTGCATTCTCCTTTTCAATTTATTTACTTTGGGAATGGTTTCTTCTTTTTCTTATTTTACAACAAGGAGGGGAGAGATCATATTTTTATATTAGGCCCATACTTCATGGGCTTCAGGGGAATAGTTCTTTCCCACTAGACCATTCATTTTAATCTAGATATGGAAATCTTGGTTTCCCCTATATGGGATAGGATTTCACATCTCTTATGATTTTTTGAGATAAATCCACTCTCAAATGATTGACATATATATATGAAAAACACACACAACAAAAAAACAATGTGTAGTGAAGAACAAAGATCAGACATGTAGAAAATAAGAGACAAAGAAAATACTATAATAGATAGAGAGATTAGACCAGAAAAAAACCATCAGACTGATTGAGTGAGAGATGATTCCTTCTATAAGAAAGGATAATTTTTCCTTCTCATTATTAGTTGTTTACAATAAAATTTTATGAAGAAAACTAAAGGCTTACAACAAAAATTGTTGAAGCGAACTAAAAGGCTTGCAACATAAATTGTTGAAGCAAACTAAATGTCTACAATAGAAATAGTTGAAGTGAACTACAATGGTAATTATGGAGCGCCCCTTCATAATGAGTGGTCAAGGAATTGGTGCACACTTCCTAGTGGCCCAATTCCTCCCTATTTAGAATTGGAAGCATCCCTGCTTTTTCTAAAAAATGAGGGAAATTGCATTATGTTGGCATAGGGGCAGACCCAGGGTTCAACGTTACAACAACGCACCAACAAAACCCTAAATACCGGCCCTTTCGACAACACCTGCAAAGTAGATGAAGTCTCACCTGAGGTAGAGGCAGGGGTGGTTGCAGGACTCATATGTCTGCAACCTTAGATGGGACACATATTTGTGATTCTAACACTTAACATAGCACTTAGCAGTTAACATTCATCAACATTCAATCTCAGTTACATCGCAGTAAACCCTAATCATAGAGCAACGCATTATTCAACCAGATCTAGCATCTAACAACACTTAGCACGTTGAAACATATCAGATCTAGCATATTCAAGCACTAAGCACATGTGTGTCAGTTAGATCTAACAACCATCCATAATATTAAGCACTAAGCATAAACAAATCCTTCATCTATATTAAATCACTAAGCACATTAACATATAAAAACATCAACACATCACACAAAGAAGAGAAACATAACATGTACGTGGTTCACCCCCACCCTGGGGCTATGCCCACCAACTCTTTGTATTCTTTATTATATTCTTCAATCAGTTACATGAACAAAGCCTCAAAAACCCTACTCCACAGAGGACAAGAGATCTTTGCAGGTCGCTCGATCCTCCTTCCTTGAGTAAATCTAAGCACACAACCTTCCACAGTCTCTTACAATGACTTGCACTTAGCTTCTGATAGTCTCACATAATATGCACCAAAGAACTTACAACTCTTGATCACACAGATCCAACTCTAGCACTTAGCCAACTTGCAACTTCTCTTCTCTTACATTTCCTAGCCTTCTATTTATACATTACAAAATAGGCCTAAGCATGGGTAAACCCATGGGCCAACATTCCCATACCCGTTACATAATCCTAAATCCCCAAAAGGGCCCTAAAATGGGCCTAGATCCTATGATCTCCTCTTCATTTTGCGCTTCACCTTCGACATCCTGTCGAAATCCCAAAATCAGGTCAAACATGACCAAAATACTCAAAACTTGGTCAAGGGCCAACAAGCCCCCAACACTCACCCGTGACTCATCCTGAGTCACTCTGATCTAACTAGTTCTTCTTCGAAAGCCTCGAGCTTGGATCGAGATGCTTCGACTTATTGTTGTTCCACGACCTCTTGTTCATCGAACTCCTGTATGAATGCTTCATTGACAAGTCCCTCTAGGCGCTATTTGGCTGCAGTGACGACTTGCTCCAGTTCCATTATTCGGCCTTCAATATCTATGAACAGTTGGTAAGACTTATCCTGTAAAGGTTGGATTCTCTGAGTCACTTCTATGAATTTTCTCTGGATAGTGTGGATCTACTTCCGGGAAGTGCGCTACTCCTGGGATCGCTTCATTATTTCCACAGCTGACAAGGGCTTCAACTGTGCCTGTATCGTTTCTGCTTGATACTTCACCTCTTGGAGCTGCGATTCTAGTGCCTTCAGTTCTGAATTCTCAGTTTGTTTCTCTTAGGTATGGGCACCGCGATTAGTGAGTTGGGTACATTCCATGGCAAGGGATTTTATTCTCTCAATTGTGCTTCGAGCAACTGCTTCTCTTTGATCCCTTACATCATGCGGGGTGTTGGCCACTGTGCGGAGCTCTAAGGCTGTGATTCGTTGCTATAGCTATTGGATATCTTCTGCAAGATGCTCTACTTTATGCGTAACTCGGTCTTCTTCTTGGAGCTCTAAGCCTATCACAGAGCGGAGTGATCTATTTACTGCTTCTTTCACTTCAAGTGTTTTGCGAGAAACTATTCTTTTTCTTGTTGCATCTGGGATTTCTCTTCTTCAAACTTTTCTTGGAGAGCAACCTTCTCCTTCTCTGCAACTCTATATTTTTCTACGAGTACACCTTGCACTTACTTCAAGGCCTGGGTGGCTTGCTATGTTTCTTCTTGAGCGCAACAAAGGCGAGCTTCGACCACATCAGCTAGTCGGTGGAATTGGGCTGGCACATCTCCCAACTCTGGTTCTCCTCATGGAAGGGGCACAATGGATATTGCGCGACTGGACTGAAGGGCCTGCTGTACCCCTCAGAGTTTGATCTCAATTATATCGTACATTTCCTCCTTCTTAGCATCTTGTTTCTCCACGATTTCCAGCGAATCATCGTTGAGAGCTGCGATGATGAAGTCAAAGTCATCGACAGTAAGCACAGTCTTCATCTTGGTCATGGTGGCTTTTTATTTCTTCCGAGAAGAAGGTTTCACGGGAGAAACCTTCCTCTTCTTCGAGGGATCAACCTTGTCTTTGGGTGGTGTTACTTCGCCTGGTGTCTATTTAGTTCCTTTTCCATTTATTTCTTCTACTTCATCATCACCCCCTCGGTCAGGTGATACTGAAGCAGTATTTCTTGAGGCACTTCTTAAATCTTGGACCTCTTCGGTCTTCTTCATTCTGTTGGGTCCGGGTGTATCCTGTTCTTTTTGCATGGTATTTGGGCTGTCAGGGTTAGACATCTCTGCGGGGTCTATGGGAAGAAGGAGGTCTACAGACCAATCCTTAGTGATCTCCTCTAGGTCTTCTTTCGTGAGCTTGTAGTATGACTGAAGCTGCTCCTTATGTTCATCGACTTGCATTGTTATGTAGATGAAGTGTCGATCTACGCATAAATTCATTAGGGGCCAGAACCTCTGTAGGATGTTCGGGGTCATGCACAGTTCATCTTTGATGGCTCGCTTCAGCTCTAGGTAATAGGTGTGAAAAACAACGTTCGTCTACCACTATTTGTTCATATCACTCGAGTACCAAAGGGCAGTGAACTTCACGACAAGCGGTTCAAACGGTTCAATATCTGGGAAGTTCGCACCTTCCAGCATCTCCTAGGCAACAAAGGTGATGAGGATCATAAGCCATCTAAAGTGAAACTCATATCCCTGATCCTGTGCTTTGTGACAGTCTAGTTCCAACTGATTAACTAGGTACTTCGCCCAGTTCATATGCAGGCCTTCCACGCACTTCTCTGTGACGTCAACAACGAAGTCTGTGACCTGCGTAGGTCTGTTCTTCCTTACTAAATTTTCATCTATGAGCTGGTAGGCTAGGCGCACTGCACCATTCTGGATGGAGGCTACCTTGTAGCCTCATGTTCCCTTTTAAACATCGTCATATGTATCCTTGATCTTCTGTGCTAGAGCATGATCTGTGGCTTTTCCTGAATATAAATCCTATGGGTCGGGTCCTTGCATAATTAATCCCATGATCCTATGGATCAACATCAGGTCGAATGTAATTTGACGGTCTAGCGATAAGTAACCTCCATGGTAAAATGAAAGTAATATCTTAACACATGCGTTCACTTCCTGGTGCCTTTCGAAGTGTGCGATATTCATGACATTTAACAGAGTGGACTGCACGAGGTTCATCGTCCATGGCTGGGGGATTATCTTTGAGTTCTTCCCCTTCGTCCTGGTTAGGTATTTATACGGGGCGAGCATACTGTAGTTCTTGCGATCTTCGAGTTTGAAGTCACTGAACTTCAACGCTGTGATCTTGTCTTGCTGTGCGTGAACTGCACGTATCCCCTTCGGGAGGTACACAGTAACCATGGAGTACTTGAAATCTCTTGGCACGCTCTCTCAACTCATCGCGCTGGCTAGAGGCAGGATGTAATCAGGAAATATGGATGGGATCAACTTCACATTTTCTAGGTCATCTCTATGTTTGGTTCTCTTTTCTGTTGATGGTTAGGATGATCCAGCTCTGCGAGCAGTCGATGAAGAGGCTTGCATTCCTCTCGTCGATGACGCTTGAATACTTGTAGACATTTCTCTTTCTGACATTTCTCTTTCATTAATTAGGTCAATGAGAACTTCTTCGACAATTTTCTATGCAACGCTAAGCTCGTTCGACATGCACGCTTGTGGGTGAATATCTTGGGTGCGAAGAGTAACTGCTCAATGCAACAGGATGAATGGAAATAACGCGATGATCACTGTGAAAAATCAACTAGTCTATGGACTTAGATTCACGGTTAGCAAAAGTGTTTTCATTGCATGGCGCGATGGGATAAATAGATAACTTGGAAACATATCTCTTGTAACGGGTGAGAAGCCTTCATTAACTCAGTTCTGTCCATTATGGCGTGGTCCCAATGGTCTGGTGGCGAACTTTATGATCATAAATGCCTTTCTAATCGTTCGGGTCGTCGATCTAACAGTTGTACTATCTCTAACGATTATATTTCTTTGCCATGGCGAAGTGCCATGTGACATAGTTATGATATCTCGATGAAGTTCCAATTTTGCAAATTTTCCTTCTACGAAGTTCCTGCTGGAACTTTCTGTAACTTTTCTAGCTTAGCTTTCTTCTTACTTAGTTTTCTAGCCTTCTTTCTAGTGAGCTTCGTCTCAGAATTCCTTTTTCCATTCTGATTCTTATCTTCTTTTGGCAGAGTAACTTCGCGCTGGTGAGGTTCTTTCTTAGAAACCATGGGTAATACTTCATCTGTATCTAGAATAAGCACTTCAGTCTTCTGCGAATATTCTAGTGTTCTTCCTAATTCGACATCCAAGTATCTAGTCTTAAATAGCTTTTCTCAGTTCTCCTGTTATTCAATCAAGTGTGCGATCCTCCTAGTCATGAAATCTTTCAACTCTTGCTTCTTCTGCTCTAATATTTCTTCTTCTTTCCTTATGGCCTGATCTCCTTCAATCCAAGGTTTTCCAAAGTAAAATAGCAAATGGAGCGTTGTTCTTAATAAATTTGACAACTTCAAATTCTTCCTCTGTTGAAGTTCCATTAGCACTCATAGATATCTGGGTAAGTCTTCCACATAGGTTTATCAACTTTCTTCTAAAGAACCCTATTCCTCCCAATGAAGGAATCATAGCAGTATTTCCTAGGATTTCCCAAGTTCTTTCTGTCATGATATTCACCTATGTTTCCTCATCCAGAACATAGTCAATGTTGAAGTCTCCTATTCTTACTTCAATACATTCTTTTTCTTTGAATATCTCTGATAAGTTGACATGTCGGTGGTCATTCATGGTTTCTCTCATCTGTAGCAATACTTTTTCTGATTCTTTCTGGGGTTCTGTCATAATCTCAGTTTCCTGACCTTTCTCATGGTCTTCTTGTCTCATATTCATCCTTTCAACCTTAGCAATCATTCTATGGAAATCCAAAACTTCATGGTCCATAGCTTTGCAACAGAGGCAACTAGGTCTCTTTCCAGGGCATTCCTTAGCCAGATGTCCCAGTCTTCTGCAACTGTAACAAAGGATTAATCCCCTCTTTCTCTTAAATGATCCCCAACCTTTCCTGTACTGTGCACTAGGATCATGGTAGCTAACTTGCAAAAAATTCTTTCTAGGATCCTACATCCATTTGTTAGTCCAAACATTCTCTCTATGCATAGTTATAACATATCTTTCACTATTCTTATCAGATCTACTCATATCAAATCTTCTTTCATCTATCAGTGCCCTATTTTTAAAGCTAGGACAAATCTTATCAAATATACTTAGATCCATACTTTAGAAACAAAATTTTCCACTAATCTTATCTTCAGCAGAGCACAAAGCATCTAAATCCAAAATTTTTAACTATTCTTACCTCTATCAAAGCAAAGAGCTTGTAGATCTTACCTCTTTTCTTGGGATCTGACCCTCCTTGGCACAGAGCTTCACAGATCAAGTAGAATACGGTGCATTCGGGTGACAGATATACGCACAAAGATTTCACAATTTCAGGTCGGATCTTCGCACAAAGCTTCTTTTTCCTCAGTTCCCAGCAATCCTAGTTTCTGATCCCGACAACAGAACCATTTGTTGGCACAGGGGCAGACTCAGGGTTTAACGCTACAACGCACCAACAAAACCCTTTCGACAACACCTGCTGTAACAACCCTAAGTAATTAATCAATTTTTATGTTTTAATTAATTGTTTAATGTATATTAGTTTAATTAATTGTCTTGATTAAATATTTGTTTAAGGAATATTGGTTTAATAAATTAATAATTTTCACTTTGAGACTTAGTGTATAAGTAGATGACCCATTAATGAAAAGGGGATAAGGTGGTTGACACCTAATGGAGGGATAAGGTGGTTGAGAATTAATGGGGGAAGAAGGTGGTGAATGATGGGAAGGGAGGATAAGGCAAGGGGGGAAACACTCGGAAAAAAATAGAAGATATTTTTGGGAGAGCATGATTTTCAGAGGAGGACTATATTACTGGTTTTTGGCTGGGGGAGCTGGCTGGGAGGATTGTACTATTTTTTTTTTCTTGAGGATCTTGTTGGAGGACTGTTACAGGGGGGCACTTGTTGTTGGGAATTTTAGGCTCGGGGGCCAGGAAACCGTAAGGAATCCTGGAGCTAGGGAGCCGGATAGGCTGTTTCTAGATGGATGGAAGGTTAGTCAGTTTTGGGCAGAGCTTCAGGTGGAGTTGGAGAACAACAATAACATCAGTTGGAGGTATGTATTTTCATTATTATGCTGTGTTATGTGGTCTATTATCATGCTACTGAATATGCTGAATATGTGGTTTATTATCATGCTGCTCATAAATTTAATTTCTGCTGAACATGGTTATATGCTGAATAATGAATGGTTATATATTGAATAATGAATTGTAAAGAAGTTAGGATAACATTTCTCTATTTAAACTTATGTTTTATAAGGCTATGTTGGAAGAGACCTTACACATGGTATCAGAGCCTGGTTTCAAAATTGAAACCTAGGCCCTACCCACCTTAAGACAGAAATTAAGACATGATATCAAAATAATGAGCATAAATAACCTAGAAAATCCTGAAATAATCCTAAAAAATCGATAGTAGTAAGGAGCCGTGTGAATAGACCTACAACCCATAAACCCTAGGTAATAGACCTAAAATGACACTAAATAATAATAATAATAATAATAATAATAATAATAAAAACTACCAAGAAATCTTGAAGAAGAGAGATTGTTACAGGAAAGGAGACCCTGCACCTATTCCATTTCTTATTCCAACCACATGTCAATATTTAGAGACCACTTGTTCTGTAGAAAAATACGAGAAAAAAAATAAAGAAGGAGAAAAAACATAAAAAAGGAGAAAAAACATAAAATAATGAAACCCTAACTAGTGAGGTGGATCAATTTAGTTAGAGCTGGGTTACCATGGGTTTGAACGGTTGAATTGTAGTTACAGCTCCATTAACATAGAAGACCATTGAAACAGAAAGAGAATGCCTATCTTCAAAGTTTTACAAATAAATAATAATTTTAAGTGTACTCAAAACTACACTCCGTTTTAAAACTACCACTTAATTATTCATATACTTTTTCACAGGTAAATATGCCTATTATTTAGATTTCGATTTCATACAAGCAAAAATGAAGCATTTTGTTTATTGATAATTGCAATGACTTTTATATTTTCTTTGTAAAGAATTGCCTTTCCATTACATTACTGCTAGCTGACCAGAAAATGAGTTATATATATCACCTATTATGATTATTAATATATAAATAATTATATATAATATAGCATGTTTATATAAATAAAGATCATTTTTATATTGATAAAGATCAATTTTATATTGAATACACTTATTTTGTGTCGTCGAGGATCCCATGGCAATTTAAATAATATTTGATAATGAGAGAGATGAGATGAAGTGTATTTGCATGCCAATAAGACAATTGTTGCGCACTCAATTATCGCTGATTTCTTTATTTGTATTCATTTGCAGTGCTTTTGTTGTTTCATTTTGTTTTATTCATCTCTCATTGCACGTCCCTTAATTCACTTATCTCTAGTAAATAAATATAATATAGTTTAACATTTTCATATATATATATAATATTTTACACTTTTGTATCATCAGGGAAGAAGAAATGCTAACATGCCTCAACAAATTTATTCTTAAATTATTATAATCTAAACAAAACCAAAATATGGTTATATATATATATATATATATATATATATATATATATATATATATATATATATATATAT
>ML780332.1:878528-915285 GCA_009831015.1 Picea engelmannii
AAATATATATATATATATATATATATATATATATATATATATATATATATATATATAATTGATTTTTTTTTTGATTGTGTATATATTAAATAAAATTCAAATAAAAATATTAGTTTGACATTCAAGATTAATAAAAGAATTGTAAGAGTCACACAAGTTAATTTGATGTTTGAGGCAATATATTGTTGACATGAAAACCAAGGTCATGATAGTAAATTTATGAGAGCATAAATTTTAGATTTAAGAAATGTAGATTAATTAAATGATTGAAACTTGTATTGAAGGGACCTTTCATATTGGGTGTTCTAACAAAAACTATTATGACGACGATGATATACAACATTATGACATTCATAAAAGTATTGAGCAATCTGGTTCATATATAGAGATTAATAATTATTTTGTAAGTAACAATCTTATTAACAAAACTGAATGAGGGTTTATGTACYACTAGTAACAATAAAACAATTTCTTATATTGAGCAATCACATAAGAAAGTAACACTAACATTGTTTCCTTTCGTTTGGGAAAGGAACACGAGCCATTCGCCAGCTACGAACCACCAAYTATGTTTTACATGTGACTAGGTTTTGGGATGATTAAAGACATGATCACATTCACACTTGCTTGTTACATGTTGTAACAAAGGTTTATATGTGCAAATGTTGGAGACTTTCCATTTTCCCTCTTCTAAAAAAAAAGTAATAGTAATACATAAGTGACATCAATATACATTAAGGTTATAAATAAATGAGTGAATTGAGAAAAGAGTATACTAAATAACAATAATGTGAGAGAGGAGACCATGTTATGTATATAACGAAATGATGATAGAAGTTAGTTAATGTAATGAGTATATATAATGAATTATAATACAAAGCACAATGACATGAATAAGAGTGAAGGATATGAGGAGTTAGTATAAGTTAAAAGTTAATTAAAATAATGTGATGGTATGATAATAATTTTAAGATAACAAAATATAGTATCTTTTAATATAATAAAAGTGAAAGATAATATAAGTATAATATCAAAGTGAATAAAGATTAGCAAATAATATAAATGATTATTGGGTAGAATGAAGTAAATTTATAAGGCAATTAATGCACAAAATAATAATAATAATAATAAAAATAATTTAGTGTAAATTAGTGAAGAGACAATTAATAAAGAGTAAATAGAATATATAATATGCAATAAATAAGAAGATAGTAAAATAAACAAATAAGGTATCGTTAAAAAAAGGGCAAAGAGTGAGCAAGAGTAAGTAAAATAAAATGAGATGTAAAGGTGATAAGAAGTAAGAATAAGAGAAAAGTAGGTGTGTGTGTTAAAGGTAAAGATAAGTGGGAAATTAAATAAAATAACAAGGGTTTAATAAATAATAAAATGAGTAAAGATAATGTGATAAAATTACTATATAATATAAAAAAGGGGGATTTAAAGATAAGGAAAATGGTAGTAATGGGTAAAATATGACATATAAAAAAGGTGTTAATTAAAATGAAGCCACATGTTATATATAATGATGATATATGTAAATCATTGTATAGTTGCGGGTTACAAAAATAATAATAAAAATGGAAGTGTTAAGAAATTTCAAGATGATATGTTTTATTACATCATGGGTTGTGGTATGGTATTTGTATGAATATCTTATGGTTGATGTGATATTAACCCAACTTATACACTTATGCATTGATGTGTTAAGTCTAATTGAGTTTTTAGTAAGAGATTATGGCAGAGCGTGCAAGCGACTAAAATGATTACTATCTACTACCACCTTATGTTAAGATGAATTTGCAACTAAATAAAAAAAAAATTGAAAGAAGAAATGCATGCTCGATGTAACATTTATTATGTTCACTTAAATGAATATTTCTCAAGCAATTTACAAATTAAATGATAAACGATGAATGTTCATTCCACTACTAAAATTCTTTTATAGGAGAGGAAGGATATTGAAGAGTGCAAGTGATGTAACTAGAAATGATTAGAGGCCAAACTTAGTAAGTAGCATGTAGGTATAAGGGATATAAAGTTAATACGTATGAAGAGCAATTGTAAAAAAAAGGGGGTGGGGTCCATAAGATAAGTAGCTAATAGAAAACTCCCTCTTGATTGTGATGCTCACTAAAGCAATGTAGACATGGTGCTCATTATATATAAAAAAAACAACATGTTTGTAATAGTGAGTTATAGATAGAAAGAATGATTTTTCTTGACTTGATGAAAATAATCATATTCTAAAAATTTAATTTGGTTTAGATATAATTTGTATGACTTAAGAGGAAAGTGAGATTGAGGACAATGAGAAAACTATGAAGTGGCGACATCACACGACAATCAATTAGTAGTATCTTAGTCAATGTTCCTAAGCATGGGAAACTTTTGTAATTGCGTATGTATTGTCTCACTTGAGTTAGAGTGATAATTGGTTATAATTATGAAGATATTCCAAGAGGAATTATATGCTTGACCTAATGAAATTTATATCGAAGTCAATATAACATTAACTTAAGTAAAGAACCGATAATGAGATAAGACACCAATTGACTATCAAACTAGTAAATTTAACCTTTAATATGGAACTTAGGGAGAACAAATCTATAAGAGGAGTGTCTTTTCATTAATTAAATTACAAGTGGTAATAAAAACGAGTTGGGACAAAGTTTCTCGAAGGGTGGGGGAATGTAATGCCCCATCTTGATTTAGACAACTAGAATTACTTATGTCCTAGATGAATCTTCATTTGCTTGTTACCTTTGGAACACTATTAACTCGACACTTTAAATTTTGGACATATGGACCTATGTGAATGTCAATTCTATGAATGTTTATCGTTATTTGAATTATGATGGGTATTATGCAATCTATTTCTAACTTGAAAATTTTGACATTTAAAGTTGTTGGTACATGGATACCGAATTGAGAATATGATTAAATGCATTTACATGATGATAATGCATAGATATGTATGAGTTTGTGTTATAGACTAATCTGCAGGTCAATGGGCTATGAAATAGCCAAGGAATAATGGTAATAAAAGTGGATGTCATGACCACTGACCGAGAAACAATATGGTATGAATATTTGTATGTGAAATTATATTGGTTCGAATGCATTGCTATGATATGTGGACCAGTGAAGGATTTCAGGTGGTGAGACTGCCTAAAACTGAATAAATGATGAAAAAATTCCCAACAACATGGTGCCACTGTATATTCCATTGTAGGGTGTGGACCCTAGTTCTGTTAGGAGGGGTGGAGACATTTCTCACCGTGTATCCTCCGAAACCTAGAGTCATGGGAGGACGGTGTTAGCTCACGCTACCCTAGATGTGTGATGATGACTTTCAGTTGCCTGTTGGGGAAGCTTGGTCAATATAGTAACACTTCTTCTTACGGATTCTATTTGGAGTTAGGTCAATATAGTTGACGCTCCAAGATAGTCCAGCAGAGGAAGGATAGTAATGGAAGATGGAAGTAATTTAGGGAGGAAGGATGAATAGAAATAGTTGAGAGTGTATGGAGATTTGTCTTATAGTGGAATTTATTGTTTTTCCTTCTGAAACGAAAATGTGTATATATGTATATTCATAATTACTTAACTAAACTACAATTGTCTAAATAAACATTGTTGAGCTAGATTATTGTAATTAAGGGATTTCACAAACATTTGATTGGTTTATTATCTTTTATAAAATGAATAGTCTTGTTGATTGGATTGGATGCATACATGAATTACTATAGAGGTGATAGTTATTGTTAATAATACATGCACGAGACTTGTATGTGCTAGCTACACATGCATTTCTTGCACATGCACACTAGTATGTATGAGTTTTCTTTGGCTTACTTACTGATAATGTTGTCTATTGGATATGAATGTGTGAACCATATGTCATTTCCCTTGTATCATAAAATACTTTAACTTCGAGACGAATTTTCCTGAAGGGTGGGTGTATGTAACAACCCTAAGTAATTAATCAATTGTCATGATTTAAATAATTGTTTAATGTATATTATTTTAATTAATTAATTAATTAATTGTCTTGATTAAATATTTTTTTAAGGAATATTGGTTTAATAAATTAATAATTTTCACTTTGAGACTTAGTGTATCAGTAGATGACCCATTAATGAAAAGGGGATAAGGTGGTTGACACCTAATGGAGGGATGCGGTGGTTGAGAATTAATGGGGGAAGAAGGCTGTGAATGATGGGAAGGGAGGATAAGGCAAGGGGGGAAACACTTGGAAAAAAGGAGAAGATATTTTTGGGAGAGCATGATTTTCAGAGGAGGACTGTATTACTGGTTTTTGGCTAGGGGAGCTCACTAGGAGGATTGTACTACTGGTTTTTGCTTGAGGATATTATTGGAGAACTGTTACAGGGGGGCACCTATTGCTGGGAATTTTGGGCCCGGGGGCCAGGAAACCATAAGGAATCCTGGAGCTAGGGAGCCAGATAGGCTGTTCCTAGTTGGCGAGGAGGTTAGTCAGTTTTGGACAGAGCTTCAGGCGGAGTTGGAGAACAAAAATAACATCAGTTGGAGGTATGCATTTTCATTATTATGCTGTGTTATGTGGTCTATTATCATGCTACTGAATATGTTGAATATGCAGTTTATTATCATGCTGCTCATAAATTTAATTTTTGTTGAACATGGTTATATGCTGAATAATGAATGGTTATATATTGAATAATGAATTATAAAGAAGTTAGGATAACATTTCTCTATTTAAAATTATGTTTTATAAGGCTCTGTTGGAAGAGACCTTACACCTGTGAAGCAGATGAAGTCTCATCCGAGGTAGAGGAAGAGGTGGTTGTAGGACTCAGTTGTCTGCAACCTTAGCTAGGACACAGATCTGTGATTCTAACACTTAATAGAGCACTCAATAGTTAACATTCATTAACATTTAGTCTCAGTTACATCGCAATAAACCCTAATTACAAAGAAACACAATATTCAACTAGATATAGCATCTAACAACACTTAGCACGGAGAAACATATCAGATCTAGAAGATTCAAGCACTAAGCACATGTGTGTCAGTCAGATCTAACATCCATCCATAATATTAAGCACTAAGCATCAGCAAATCATTCATCTATATTAAATCACTAAGCACATTAACATATAAACACAACAACACATTGCACAAAGCAGAGCAACACAACATGTACGTGGTTCATCCCCACCCCAGGGCTACATCCACCAACTCTTTGTCTTCTTCAATTGGTTACATGCACATAGCCTAAAAAAGCCCTACTCCACAAAGGACATGAGATCTGCGTAGCTTGCTAGATCCTTCTTCCCCGAGTAGATCTAAGCACACAGCCTTCCACAGTCTCTTACAATGACTTGCACTTAGCTTCTGATAGTCTCACATAGTATGCACCAAAGCACTTACAACTCTTGATCACATAGATCCAACTCTAGAACTTAGCCAAATTGCAATTGTTGTTCTCTTACATTGCCTAACCTTCTATTTATACATTACAAAATAGGCCTAAGCATGGGTAAACCCATGGGTCGACATTCCCATACCCGTTACATAATCTCAAATCCCAAAAATGGCCCTAAAAGGGGTTGATATCCCGCGATCTCCGCTTCGTCTTGCGCTCCACCTTTGACGGCCTGTCGAAGTCCCAAAATCAGGTCAAACATGACTAGAATCCTCAAAACTTGGTCAAGGGCCAATACATTGCAATGTCGATGTAGTTATCCATTTGGCCTAAGATGGTATTTGTCCCTTTCAACCCAAAATATATGAAACATATTTCTGTTGGCGAGTGGTCCAGGTCTTAGAGTGAAGCATGGTATAAACAAGTATAAGAGGTTGAAAATATGGAATTTTATCCACTGAATGATGGATTGTGATTGCTTCTTCAAGGTGAGGTGGTGAAAACAAATTGAGATTGTTCACATTGAGCACATCGTGGATGTCGATCTATGAATGAAATTCCAATAAATATGACTTCTCTCCAATTCTTTCCAGAACAATGTATGGGCCATAACACACTAGTTGAAACTTATGGTGTTGGCCCTTGAAGCAGTGTTTGTCCAAAAATAACCACACACAATATCCCAACTAAAAGAACCATTGCGTGTGATGCTTGTCAATTATTTGTTTTGCATTCTCTTGGGCTGCTTGCAAGGGATTTTCTACTTGGGTATTGTACCATATTATATTGTGGATAAAAAAAATGATTTGAGTGTTGTTCCTATTGCTAGAATGCAAACCCCAAAGAGTCGAGAGTGAAGGGAATTTCTGAGGGCACAAGGGGATGAAACCCAAAAAAAACTTCGAAGGGAAAGAAACCAATGGAGGAGTGCGTGGCCTGATTGTAGTTGTGTTGTATAATGTGAAGATAAGAGTTCCATTGTTTTTTTTTACCAAAATAGTTGCGAAGGGAGTGGACCAGAGTACGATTGACAACTAATCTTTACTCATTGGTCTAGGGGTGAAAGGAAGTGGAAAAACGAATTTGGAAACCCACTAAGGATGAGAGAGTACACCAAAATGTGTTGAGGAAGTGAGAGTCTCTATCAGAAATAGTGCTACTAGGAAATCCGAAGTGAGGCCAAATATGATGGAAGAAGAGGTTTGTGATTTGAGTAGTAGCGAAATTCTTATGATAGGGTAGAAACAAATCCATCTTAGAAAAATGACAAGGGATGACCCAAAAAACATCATGTTTGTGGAGAGTGGTAGGAATACCACTCATAAATTCCATGGAAATAGATTCCCAAGGATGGGAAGGCATTGGAAAAGGATGGTAAAGACCATGCTTGTAGTTGGATGACTTACTTTGGGAATAGAGTAAACAAGTGTGAATGACTTTTCCACGTGTTTGGGCAGTGTAGACCGATAAAAGTGTCGTTGGATATTGATGGTATTGGCTATGCTAAAATTACCTCGGCACATAGAGGTGTGTGCATCATGGATGAGAATAAGACAATATTTGGACTATGGCACACAGTTGTTTTGAGTTTGTAGAGCCAACCATCATGAATAGTATAATACATAAAGGGAGTACGATTGACTACTATAGGATATTGCAATGCTCCCCAAATTTTCACCGCATACATGTCTTTCCAAGAATCATATGCTCCACAACACACCACTAAAATGTGTAAGGCCTGAGTAGGTGGCCGACTTAACAAGTTGGACATCTTGTTAGTTGTACCCTTCTTGTATTTAATGAAGACATGGAACTGTTGAATATAGGTTGCCCACCTCAGATGGTGCTTCTCATGAATCTTTCTCTGTAAATTGATGAATATTAGGGGGTGATGATATTTATGAATAATTTCTTCTTTGTTGAGAATATAATGGCCCCCACTATAGAACACCTTGTCATAGGTGTTTTAATTAACTTTGGCCTCTGCAATAATTTTTGAATGGTATGCCACTAGGTGACCTCCCTATTTAAGTATAGCTCCAATGGTGAGCTAATATGCATCTATCTCAATCTCAAAAGGCCGATTCATATTTGGAAAATGGATAACATGGGTAGAACATAATGCCGTCTTAAGCTTGGAAAAGTGGTGCTCATCCTCTCCATTCCAAATAAATTTGGTGTGATTGGATAACTGGTGTAGAGGACAGGTCAACTGGGAGAAATGGGAGAGAAATTTCATGTATAAATTAATACCACCCATGAAACTATTGATATCATGTGTATTGGATGGATATGGAAATTATGCCAAATATTGCACATGTTATCACTCTGTAAATTTGTTTGGCTGATAAAACAAATGACAGAGGTAACCTACAAACCACTTTATAGATGGGTATCCTGATCATCTCAGAGAGGGCTCTCTCCTATCACTTGGTATTTAACATATGAGTTTTCTTTGACAAGTCAATCGATAAGTTTTTTTTCTTTGAAGGGTTTTTTTATAATTTTGTTGGCAAGGAAGGGGAGGGACACCTAGGGCTATGGAGTCAAACTTATGAAAATGAATGGAAGCACTGACTGGTTGATTGAAATCTCGAGAGGATAAAGGCTAAATGAGGTGATGAATCTAAGTTATAAATTGTAATTTGCAGAGTGTAAGAAGAAAGGAAAAACATATAACTGCATCAGAGCATTAAATAAAATGAATTCTGACTTAGTTAGGAAGAACTTAACATATTTTAAATTTCTTAAGCCGAGACCATCACAAGATGAAATCTGGGCCTTTAACTATCCAATTTAAACAGAAGACAATGAAAACAAAATCAAGAACACAAGAAATACATATGAAGAAAGAAGACAAATCTCATACCACCACCACTAGAATCTTCTCATGGAAATTTCAAGACATCTGCATGTGCATTCTATTCAGCTTAAAAAAATTACATTCAAGTTCCAAGTAGCTAAAATCATACCCTTGCACTTTTTCCAACCCCTAATACATTTGGAACTCCTAATATTTATACAAGTTGAGTTCCTTCGTTTTGAAACCGATTACAATGATTACAAAGAAATGTTTCGGTTTTGAAACATATTACAATGGTTAAAAAGAAATGTTTCAGTTTTGAAACTGATTACAATGATCAACAAGAAAACATTTCTTGATCCAAACTCTGGATCCTCTGGAATTTCAGTCCCTTTCTTCGCCACTTGTTCTTCTTTGGTATTCCACATGATCTTCCATCTTTAGTGACATCTGGACATCATTCAATGGGCCCTGGATAAATGCATTTTGTCTTGTCCAACCTGATTATTTCCTTCCATTGAAAGTCAGAAGGGATATCATATTCTGTCATTTCCTTTATCAGAATCTCCAAGTCAATGAAAGAAGCATATGGCATGACTGAAAGTCCAAGATTGACTGTTTTGAACTGATTCATAATTTCAAAGTCTGTAATCAGATGCTCAACTAAAGTGGCTCCTTTCATATTTTCCTCTAGTGTTTCAAACTTAGAATGATCCATTCTACGCTGATTCAAACGAGCATTGTATTCTTCCTGATCATACAACTTTCCCTTTCCATCCCAAAATGTTGGAAGTCCTTTGGCCAACAATTATTCAAATAAATCTTTGAACTCCTGCACACTCTGTTCCATTTATGTTGCCTTAGTTTGGACCAGGGATGGTTTTAGGGGATAAATTTCACTCATGGGCTAATTTTCCATGGTTTTTCCCAAAAAGGATTCACTATTCTAAAAATGATTTGCCCAAATTCTATAGGATAAAATTATTTTACATTAAAATCACCAAAAAATTATACAAACTATATGAAATCCTTATAAATTTGAATATTTTTACAAAAATATCGTTGAAGATTTTATAGTTGGCACATGAAGGATTAGTAAGATTCCCCAAGGTTTCTACATTTTAAAATAATTTTCCATCCTTAAAGTCATCCTTGGTTTGGACTGATTTCAATAGGTTATGTTTAGAAATAACCCTCATGGCCCAGATAATCAATGTAGTTCTGTCTTTAACGCCAATAGTCTGAAGGTCAGCAATAGGAACACCATTGATTATATTTATGGTGTTCTAGGCCCATTCTGATGGTTTCTTTGCTAAATTTTCATTCACAACAGTGAACCTATTTCTGGCTATGATGGCTATGTTGTCTTTATAATTAATGAAATTCAAATATGATCTGAACTTGGTAGCTTCAACAACTATAGAGTCCCAAATGATATGCTTGGACCCTTGCAACAAACCTTTGCCTCTTAACCTCATCTTCAATTTATTTATTCTTTCTTGCAGTACTTCATTCTCCTTTTGAAATTGAGCTATCTCTTCATCCTTTGCCTGCAATTACTGCTTCAATTTCTCTATGCTTCCTTTCATCCCTTTGATTTCTTCTTATTTCAAGCTAACTTGTGACATAGCCTGAACAAGTCCTTCAGTGTTTGACCCAACTTCTGCAGTAGGAGATGAAACCACATCCTTATTTAGCAATTTTGTCTTCTCTTGTGACCATTTCACGTTTTCTTGTTCCAACTGCAACACCCTAGCCTTGTAGCCCAGTGTCTCTTGAAGATGTGTTTCCTTTTCTTGTTCTAGAGAAACCAATTCTGCTATTTGTGGATGCTCTATAGAAAACATTTTCAATTTCTTCTTCAAACTTTGAATGAATTTTTATTTCTCATCCAATGAAGATTTCAATCCTCGGGGGCCTTCAAATTCCAACCTCTTGACCTGAGTTTGCCAAGCTCTGCTAGATTCCTTTTCCTTCCTCAACTATCCTTCCAATTTTATTGCATAAGATGATAATTTTGAATTCTTTAAACTTAAGCTCAGGTAATTAGAATATAGCATGTCACTAGTGTGTTTGTAGAATTTGACCTTGTCTGGAGAACTTATGTTATCATATTTTATCTTTATTTCAGGGACTTTGTCTTCATCTACAACTGCAATATTAAAAGTCCTCTTTTCAACATCCCTTAATGTGAATAGAGAATATTTATGCTGAGAAATATTTTCCACTTCAGGGACTAAATACCTCATCTCACCCAGAGATATATTACCCTTCTCGACATACTGTTTTTCCAAATCTTTTCTAGACTAATAAACTTACTCAAATGTTTTAAAAATGTATTTCTTACTGCTAAAAATTCTTGAGCTGCCTTTACTTTGGAGTTTACTTTCCTTTTGAACCTCTATGGTGATAGTACCACTTTCCACCATATCTAGATTTACTTGGTCTCTGGTCTCTTTTTCTTCTAAATCCACAATCTGTGATGGCTATGTAACTTTCATCTTCTTAGGGGCAATCTGCTGATCACTGATGCCCATGGTCTCTGAACTGGTTCTCTTGCTGTAAACACTTATCTTAGGAACTTTGATTATCAACTTCTGAGGAGCTTTTTGTGTTTGACTTTGTTGCAGGGTTGCCTCCACTTGCTGTGTTTGAATTGGTTGCAATATTTCTTCCACATCAACACAAAATTATAGATTTTCCAGCTTATCAAAACCCTCAACTTGTTCATGCTCATAAGGGTCCTGTTTGTTCATCTATCTCCTCTTGGATATGATTTGATGTGGATCATACCTTCTTCCTTGTAATTGTGAAAAACCAAACTCTTTTAGCCTTGCTTGAAATTGAGATAAACATGATATGGATTTGACAATGAAGGGGCCAATGATATAAGGGAACTTAAAGTTGGAGTCTTTGTGCAACTTCAGGAAATGCTCTGTCTCAGATATAATTCTCTTCCTGATGAATTTAAGGGAAAATACTCTAGGAGTCAAAAAAATAGGCAATAGGTAAGGGGATTCATGACAACCATAAACCCAGATTATTGTTGAGTGCATGAATAGTACCCAATCCCCCACTTTGTTCTTTGGATTTGGCTGTAGATAGATTCTCATGTCATCCAAAATTCTAGGTAGGATGGTATTGAAAATCAAACTGTAAACTTTGGACATGAATTTGTTGATGAAGATAAGTAATGTAATTCTTTTACACTCAGTTGACACAAATGCTACTTCAAGAAATTCCCTCTTGTTGGTTTCCAGAAAAATTCTCAACAAATAGGTGTAGTATCTGAAATGTCTTAGGGAGCAAAAATTCACTAGTTGTTTATGGATATTATTAGCTAGGAATTGATCAAAGATGATACAGACTGACATACCTGACTCTAACTTAAAAAAGGTCAAAAGGAAACCGATCATGACTTCAACCACATATTTTTAATTGTCTAGACCTAAAACTTGACTCAATAGGGAGCAAACCCATTGGAATTTGATGACCATTATATTTACATTCATCAACAAAGATAGACCTTCTGAAAAAAGTTCAGGTTTGATAATTGTCTATAAAAAAAGATCTTGGACCTCTGATGGACATTCTCTATATACCCTAATTAGCTTCTCTTCATTGAAAGGTTCAAAAATTATGGAAAAGGAATCTGGTATACTGAGGGACTCTGGAATTGACAAGATCTCTACTCTACACAAGACCTCGGACCCTTGTTCATTCACAACAACTCTTTCTTCATGGGAATACTGTTCGACACACCAACCTATAAATTCGGGAAACGAGAAAGAAATTTTGATAGCATAAGGGACTATGGTGGCCTGGACTACTTCAATGAACGATATACATCTTCCTACTTTATCGGAAAAGTTTCTTTTGGACACAAAGATAGGAGAAATAGTGATTTCGACATAAAAAAAATATGTGTCTCGGTCAATTAGGGCCAGGGATGATTTTAGGGGCTAAATTTTGCTCATGGGCTAATTTTCCATGGTTTTTCCAAAATCAAGATTTGCTATTTTAAAAATGATTCGCCCAAATTCTATAGGATAAAATTATTTTACCTTAAAAATCGCCAAAATTTTATAAAAACTATATAAAATACTTAGAAATTTGAATATTTTTACAAAAATATCGCCAAACATTTATAGAAAAAAATTCCATCCTTAAAATCATCCATGATTAGGGCTTCTTCATTTGCCGCAGGATCTTGTTCTGTTACTGAGGTTAAGATGGGATCCATGGTTGTGATGAAGAATACATGGAAACAAGTAGAATTGGCATGCCAAGTTAGTGTAATGTTGAGTTGTAGGTGAAAGACGAGGGTCATGCCAAGGTTCTAACGATACATCATTCAAAATAATAATCAAAATAAAATAAATGACTAAATGTCCCTTTATACTTTTCTGTTTTTCGGGGGCATGAGAAAGTGGTTTGAGGAAACCCACTTTTTGTCCCAAAATGCACCTGGTGATGCCACGTACCTCCGAGAGAAAACCACGGTTTAAATTTCAGGATCACCCTTCAAAATTAAACCCCACACAGCTTCACCCCCCGAAATAATTCTCGACCATTGATCTTGAGAAATCACGATCCATGATGTTTCAGACTCGATCAACTTAACACTCCTTCTAGATTTATCCCTTTCCTACCATATTTATCCCCTTTCCTAGATTATCAGGATTCCAAATCGGTTTAGCATTCCGCTAGATTCCGAAATCTTGATTTCACACAATAAAAATTTAATGGTGACTAACATGGGCTCCAACTGGGGATGTTATCCTCCCAGTGAGGTAGAAAAGAATGGTAGACCAAGTTCCCTTCCATTGAGATTTATTTTACTCATGCAACTAAATCGATCAACAACTTATTCACAAAACTTTGTTCATATAACTCCAATTATACTCAACATAAACATAGGGCCTTCGCTTTGGGCTTCAATTTTCTGTTGATTTGATTTCAAATGCTACAATTGAAAAAAAAAATGGTTATATACAATGAAATGTAAAGGGTGAAAACTTCTTTAAGCGAGATAATGCTTGAGAAACCTTCCATTCATAGGTCCCCCACCAACGATATCTCCATTATGTTCCTGTAGCAGATAGGCATTATTTCCATGGTATGCCACAATTTTGAAAGGTCCCAGCCACAGATGGTTGAATTTTCCATGCTTTCCTCTGTCTTCATTCCTAGCATCCCATTTCAACACCAAGTCCCCCACTTTGAAATCATCTTCCTTAGTATGTCTGTCAAAATATTTTTAATCCTGTCTTGGTGGAGTTGAGAGTTGTTGAAATATTTCTCTCTTGTTTGCTGGACATTGATTAGTTCATTTGTCCTCCTTTGAGTGGAATCTAGTTCAACATATTTCTCTTGTAGCAATATCATCACTGGAAATCCTAATGAAGTAGGAAAAAATTCCTCTGTGCCATAGACAATCTGGAAGGGTGAAGTGGCAATAGACCTTTTAGTAGTGATCATGTCAGCCCATAGTGCATAAATAAGCTTCTTGTGCCAGGCCATTTTGTTATCTTGCAACAATTTTTTGATAATTCTGGTCAAACTTGTTCGACAACACAAGTATTCCAACAGATGACGAACACCTTCATTAACCACTCACATAACTAGATCAAATATCAACACACCGATGTTTTCACATGTTAAAACCCCTATGGGGAAACATCCATGACCCCAACCAATGCGACCACTTGGAGCAGTTTATTAATGCAAAGAAAAAGATTACAAAGAGATTTTACAAGAGAGTTTCTCACAATTGATCATCAAAAAATGACCCTCCATGCTCTTTAAATAGAGTTCATGGACCAATCGAGTGTTAAGCCACAAATCAATGGCCATTATGATCAAGGAGAGTATGAACTGTCAGATCACTCTATATCGAGAACATATCGTGATCGTCAGGTTTCCTAACTACAAATGCATAATAATGAATTCTAAAGAAACACACTAGAAAACACACTTTTACCTAACGACACAATAGAACAAGTAGGTCTTACTAACTCCTAAGTGTCTAAATATCCTAACATCCCCCCTTGAGAACAACTTGGGACATGATTGAAGGATTTACAATAGTGACACGATAGGAGAAGGAAGGAGGCATTAGAGCCTATCCCCCATTAATGACAACATCCTAAACTACTAACATAGATCGAAGTTTGGAAAGCTTCTCTTCTGTAAGAGACTTTGTGAAAATGTCTACAACTTGATCTTCTATAGGGAAAAATATCACTTCAATAACTTGATCATGAATGAGATTTCTGATGAAGTTCATGTGTAGCTTGATGTTTTTTCTATGATGATGTTGAACTGGGTCTTTGGTGAGCTTGATGGCACTCTGATTGTCACACCAAAGGTTGGTCGGATGCTGCTGCTAGAATCCAAACTCTTAAAGGATCCGTCGAAGCCACAAGGCTTCCTGACTTGCATTTACTGCTGCTCGGTACTCTACTTCTGTTGAAGAAAGTGAAATAACATGTTGTTTCTTATAGGCCCAAGTGAAATGTCCCGAACCAAGGCTAAAAACATAACCTGCAGTAGACTTCCGATCATCAGGGTCACCGACCCAATCTGAATCAGTGAAACCAACCAATAAAGGAGTCCCCCTTGAACTGTAATGTATCCTGAACTGAACTGTACCATGAACATAGAGAAGTATCCTTTTATCTTCTTTCCAATGGATTTCATGGGGTGTTTGCATATATCGGGCAACAATACCAACAACAAAGGAAATATCAAGATGGGTATGAGTCAAGTATAAGAGGCTACCAACTAATTGACGGTACAGGGCGGCATCAACTTTAGGAGAAGTACAGGTGGCATAAAGATTTACTCCAGACTAGAAGGGAGAAGGGGTTGGTTTACAATCGTCCATGTGAAAGAGACGAAGAAGGTCACAAACATACTTAGACTAGGAAAGAAAAATTCCTTCATTGGTTTGCAAACTTGGAGGCCAAGGAAATAGTGAAAAAAGACTAAGTCTGTCATTTCAAATTTCTTCTTAAGGATGGTTTTCACATGGTTTAAAAGTTTTGAGTCACTACCAGTAAGGATAAGGTCATAAACATAAAGGAAAAGGATTATGAGATGGCTTCCTTCTTTCTTGGTATAGACATTAGGATTAGAATGGAATCTAGAGAATCCAGTGGCAATAAGAAAGCTATCCATTTTGGCATACCAAGCTCGGGGAGCTTGCTTGAGACCATAAAGAGATTTATTGAGGCAACAAACAATGCTAGAGTCATTCTAGACATAGCCAGGAGGTTGTTCCATGTAGATTTCTTCCTACAAATCTCCCTGCAAGAAGGCGGATTTAACATCCATCTGATGGACCTCCCATTTATGTGAGGCAGCAAGGGCAAGAACAAGGCAGATGGAATTCATTTTTTCTATAGGGGAAAAGGTTTCATTATAGTCAATTCCTTCAACTTGGGAAAATCCTTTGGAAACTAACCGAGCCTTGTGTCTTTCAACACTTCCATATGATGCATACTTAGTTCTGTAGACCCATTTGCATCTAACAAGTTTTCTTCCTTTTGGAAGAGGTACAGGATCCCAAGTATCATTTGCCATTAAAGAACGATACTCTTCATTCATTGTTGTATACCAATATGGATGACCTGAAGCTTCTACAAATGTATCTGGATCATGAGTTTCTAAAACTTGAGCCAAAATAGAAGAGGCTCGCTAAAAATGTGAACGTGTCCGATGCTGATCTGAAGGATCACCGACAAGATCACCAACTGCTTCTCATGTTGAATGGACCCATCTAGGAAGTGGTGGAGCTGGTGTTGGTTCAGGTTCAAAGGACTCATCTGGAGGAGGGTGAGTAGGTGGAGGTGGATTTTCATCCTCATTGTCATCATCTGAAGAAGAAACTAGATCATAAGAAGGCACAAACGCCGAATATGGCTCACAGGCCGAAGAAGGCACAATCGCTGAATTAGGCTTGCAGGCCAAGAGATTTTCATCAAATTTAACATCTCTTCGAATAATAATTTCATTACAATGTGATTGAAGAAGTATGCAACCTTTGACATCTTTAGAATAACCAACAAATATACACTTCTTACTTTTAGGCTGCAATGCTTTCCTTTTCTCATCAGGAATGTGAACCCATGCTATACTGCCAAATACATGGAAGTGACTTACATTTGGTTTAATTTTAGTCCAAGCTTCTTTCGATGTTATATTTTTAAGAGCCTTTGTGGGAGTGCGATTTACTATGTAATTTGCATAGTTGATGGCTTCCGCCCAATATTTTAGACTTAATCCTTTAGATTGGATTATACAATTAGCCATTTCTTTTAATGTGCGGTTCTTTCTCTCAACAACACCATTTTGTTGTGGTGTATATGGAACAATGTGTTGCATTTGGATTCCTTGTGTAGTGCCGTAGCTTGTAAAATTATTTTTCACATATTTGCCTCCATTATTTGTTCTTAACCTTTGAATTTGATGTCCATATTGCATTTCTACAAGGGCCTTGTAGGCCAAAAAATTGTCAAAAAATTCACTCTTGAGTTTTAAGAAGTAAACCCAAGTACGTCTAGAAAGGTCATCAATGAAAGTTAAAAAATACTTGCACCCAAAAAAAGAAGGAGAAGAAAGTGGACCACACAAATCACTATGAACAAGCTGCAAAGGACCCGAGGGATGCCAAGAGGCACGTTTTTCAAAACTGTACCGATGATGTTTGCTGAGAACACAACCGACACAAACACCATCTCTGCATGAAACAAGAGGAAGACCAGTCACCATCTTTTGATTACATAGTTGCTGCAATGAGCGATAGTTTAGATGACCAAACCGCTCATGCCAAAGTTTTCTCAAGTCATCACTATGATCAACAAAAACCGATGAAAAAACTGATGACCCAAAGTTTTCAAACTTGTACAACCTGGTAATATCATCAGCAATTCCAGTTGCAAGAACATGCTTAGGATATTTTATATCCTTGATTACAACTTGGTGAGGTGAAAACTCAATGGTTTTACCTTCACCTGAATGAGTGATTTGATATACTGATAGAAGGTTACAAGAAAGACTTGGAACACATATTACATCATTGAAATGACCATTATCTACTTGAATTGTTCCAGATCCTACAACACTAAGAGATCTATCATCACCAACAAATATTTTCTTGGTGTTACATTCATTTAGAGAAGAAAATATGGCTTTATCCTTAGCCATATGATAAGATGCTCTTGAATCAATAAGCCACTCATCAGAAGAAGAAGTAGTAGTAGATTTTGAATTGAAGGAGAAACCAGAAGCAGAAAGTGCATGTTCGTGAGAAGAAGAAGTAGAATCAATACTGATGTTGTGCTTCTTCATCGCTGCTTCTAAAGCTGCCATCTTCTTGAAATATTTGGACTCATCATGATCATGTTTATCACAAAAGTTGCAATGTCTGTTAGTATTCTTACTTTTATATTTTTCTCCTTTGTCACCAGTAGGAGCTGAAGTTGTCAGAGAAGGTTTGGGACCCTTATGTTGTTTGTTGTTGTAGCGAGGATGTTGCTTCTTGGGATACTTGGGTTTATCTTTCTGCTAGGCAACTAAGGCTTTGTTGGAGGGACCTGCAGTGTTGATCACTCCAAATTGTACAAGCTTATCTTCCTCTCGAATCAAAGAAGCACAAAAGGACTCAAGAGTGGGTGTTTCATAAGATTCTTCCCCTAGAGCCTCTCTCATGGCATAAAAGGTAGATACAAACACAAAATATGCACTACCTAGCTTAGAAAGAATAAGATAGATGCAACACTCTTCCTCCATCTTTATCTTACATTCTTCACATAAAATTCTGAGTGTTTTAAACCTAGATAGATATTCTCTAAGGAAAGAAAAATAATTTGGACTCAAGGTCAGTATTTGATTTTCTAAATGTTGTGCTCGAATAATATCGAGTTTACCAAACACAGATTCAATCGTGTTCCAAGCTTCTTTTTTTGTCATCAATATCTTGAAGGTGGTACCTTAAATCAGGAGAGATGGAAATTCCGATTAGTCCATGTGCTTCATCATTCCTATTATCCCACTTGTCTTTCTTATCAGCATCAGTGGGTGCTTTTTCATTTCCCAAGGTAATTCGGTACAAGCCTTTACTTCTTAATAAATCTTCCATATGGTATTTCCATTGGAAGTAGTTGTTGTTGGTAAGCAAGACAGTACTTGTAGAATCCATATTAAATATCCAGATAATGTGGATTTAAAAAATGAAACTAATGATTTGGATGGAAAGAACTCAAAAATTATGCGGTTTAAAAAAAAAACGGAACTGAAAACGAGCTTTTGATGTTAGAGTTATGCCCTTTTTAAAATAGGCACAATCGGTAACCAAATGACCACATGATTGTGTAAGTTGCTTTATGAAGTGACCCACTTTTATAAAGAGAAGTGGGGATCACTTTTGCAATGAAGTTAGTTTATAACATAAAAGTTGCATGAAAAATAAAATATTAAAGCTACTTATAGTGATTCACTTTTATACTTGAAGTGAAATACACTTTACAATTTTAGCATGAACTTTTTGAAAAAAGGTAACAAAAGAGAGACTTGAACTCAAGACCTCTTACTTAATAAGGAAAATTTTAACCAAATGATCTAGAAAAACATATTGTAATGTTCATAAGGAGGATTGGGGTTGTTGTTGTGGAAGATGACCTTGGAGAGCGTGCTAAAAAAAAATTCTTTTCACACAATAAAAAAATTTCGCTTCTTGATGACAATAAGGGTTAGATCTCAATTAGCTTACCCAAAAGATGCACCTTTTCCTATATGTTTCTAATTTTCCGAGATCACACAGGGCACGGGGAAAAGAGAATACGTAGATCTAAAAGAGTAGCAACCTGGAAATAAATAAAACAAAACTGAAATAAAACCAAAATACTACTCTGCAAAAAATTAAAAAAATGCATATTCAAGCTTTATACCTCTGGATCTGACTATAATGGCCATATTTTGAGAAAACAAAAACCTTTTCGAGTGAAACGAAAAGTGTTCCTGAATGAAACGAGTGCTCTGGACGCAATGAAATAGTCCTTTTAGCCCATAAATGTACGAAAATTATAGAAAGTGGATATGATAAAACTCGGCTTCACGATCTCGATCTTCGACAGGAGCGGGTCTTCAAACAGGCTCTGATACCATGTTCGACTACACAGGTATTCCAACAGAGGATGAACACATTTAGTAACCACTCACATAACCATATCAAATATCAACAAACATCCACGGCCCCAACCAACGCGACCACTTGGAGCAGTTTATTAATGCAAAGAAAAAAATTACAGAGAGATTTTACAAGAGAGTTTCTCACAATCGATCATCGACAAATGACCCTCCATGTTGTTTAAATTGAGATCATGTACCAATAGGGTGTTAAGCCATAGATCAATGGCTGTTAAGATCGAGGAGAGTATGAACCGTCGGATCACTCTGTGTCGGGAACATATCGTGACCGTCAGATTTCCTAACTACAAATGCATACTAATGCATACTAAAGAAACACACTAGAAAACACACTTTTACCTAACAAAACAATAGACCAAGTAGATCTTACTAACTCCTAAGTGTCTAAATATCCTAACAAAACTCTTATTGGATGACTCAGCCAACCCATTACCTTGAGGGTAATAAGCTGTGGAATGGCCAAGAGTTATATTGTAATCAATTTTTTCCATATTTTTGGACTTGAATGTTGTTTCTTTGTCAGTAATCATTTTAACTGGACAACCAAATCTAGACAAAATATTGTTTTCCAAAAATTGAATGATAATAGTATCGGTGGCTTGCCTTGTGGGGACTACTTCAATCCACTTGGTGAAGTAATCTGTGGCTATTAGTATCCAATTATGCTGAGATGAGGATTGTGGATGAATTTATCCTATGAAATCAAGGCCCCATTGCCTAAATGGTGCTTCAACATAGATAGGATTCAAAGGAAAAGGTTGCAGTTTTCTCTTCCCATAAAAAAATTGGCATTCATGATAGATTGAAACTTCTTTGTAAACATCAGAAAAAATTATAGGCTAATAGAAACCTGCCCTCAATATTTTGTGCACAATAGTTTTCCAATAATTGTGTCCTCCACTAATCACTTTTATGAAACTCTCTGATGGTTTTTTCTACTTCTTCCTCCAACAAACAACTCAGTAAGATCCCACCTGGATCCTTCCAATACAAATAATGGTTTAGAATGCAAAACTTTGTTGCTTTTAGCTTAAAACACCTAGCCTTGGTTTTGCTCAATTCAGGAGGAGCCTGCAAATTTCTTAGCACATAAATAATGTCAGCATACCATGGGGACTGAAGGAATTTTTGGGATACATGAGGGACCTTTTCTTCTTTTGAATCTGCTGATAAATCAACAATGAAATTAATTCCCAAGAGCTCACAATTTGACTGTGCCATCAACTTTGCAAGTGATTTCCCCTTAATCAACTTTGTAGGTTTGATATCGAGGTCATACTCCAACAACACAACTATCCACTTGCCCCTTTTACCCTCAGGATTAGGCCGAGTCAAAATGTCCTTCACATAACTGTTGGGCACATAAGCCATGGTATGGGAATGTAAGATATAAAATCTAAAATCCTTTAGGGCCTTGACCAATGCATATGCCTACTTTTCCATGATATCATACTTTAGTGGGGAATCCCTCAATGTCCTGCTGTAGTAGGCTATATGCCTTTCAAATTTTTGTTCATCGTTTTTCAACAAAAAACTAACAATGGTGTGTTCTGAGGAAAACAAAAACAATATAAAGTCTTTTGCAAAATTTGGACTGCCCATCACTGGGGCTTTGGTCAATGCCACTTTAATATCTTCAAAATACTTTCTAGCTTTAAGATTCCAATTTATCTCACTTCCTTTCCTGAGCATGTTAGTGATATACTTTATGATTTCAACCAGATTAGGGATGAACCTTCTCAAAAAATTTACTTTTCCTAGGAAATATTGTACTTCTTTCTTGCTTCTGGGTGTGCCAATTTTTAGGATTCCTTCAACTCTGCTGGGATCTATCTTTATTCCCTCCTTTGAAATAATGTGACCAAGAAATTTTCCCTCTTCCATGCCAAAATTAGACTTCTTGGGATTCAATGAGATGTCAAACTTCCTACATTTCTGAAAATATCTCCTTAGATGTTTAAGATGTTCATCATCAGAAACTGAATATATAGTGATATCATCTAAGTAAATAAAAATAAACTTATCTTTCTCATCAGCAAAGGCTATATCCATAGCCCTTTGGAAAGTTGCTCCTACATTCATGATATCAAAAGGCATTTTGGCATACATGAAGGTGCCCCATGGTGTTGTAAAGGCTATCTTCTCTTGATCATTAGGGTGTACCATGATTTGGTTGTACCTAGAGAAACCATCCATCATTGATATTTTTGAGAACCAACCACTTTCTGCAGAATGTGATCCATCTTAGGCAGTGGGTAATTTTCCTTGAGAGATACCCTATTTATATTCCGAAAGTCCACACTTAATATGATCTCTCCACTTTTCTTCCTGACAGGTATTGGATTTTCCACCCACTTAGAAAATCTCAAAGACACTACGATCTTGGCTTCAAACAACTTCTTTATGTCCATTTCAATCAATGGAAACAACGCAAGGATTACTTATTCTTAATTTCTTCTTGAAAGGTTTGTGATCATCCTTGATTGGAATCACATGTTGACTCGCCTTAGTATCATAGACCTTTAGATCTTCATAACTCTATGCAAAAACATCAGGAAATTATTTAATTAAACTAATATACCTTTGTTTGACCTCTGGGCTAAGTGTCTTGGATAACTTGATGATCTTGGGGTCTTCCTGAGTCCCAATGTTGCAATATTCAATATCTGTATCATTTGCAGTAATTTTAGGACTTCTGGATACATCATTGTTGTCAAAGATTTTTTCTAATGGGACTAGGCCTTTGGGAATGATGTTATTTTTCAGCTGCATTATATCTTTACCAACAATCTGATTCTTGAAATAATCATCATTTGTGAACACAACTGCATCTTCTTCTTCACAACGATATTCTTCATCAATATTCAAATTTATAAATTCACCATCCATATGAAGGAAAATTTATACTTGTTTGTCATCTTCAAAAACTTTCTAGTACTTAATGTTATCAGGTACTGCTGGCTTGTGCTTGACCTCAATCACATATCTTCTATTAGGAAAAATTTGAAATTTGAAAACTGAGGCTGAAGTAGCCAGGGCATCGATGATCAGATTTTTCCCCCTTGGAATCACTGAAAGATTATATTATGGAAATAATTCAAGAAGATCAAGCACTATATTCCTATATTCTCTTAATCTAGGATGCTTTGCTTGATATATACCCTTTACTTTATTTATAATCAACTCATAATATCCATGCACAACTATCCTCCTATCACCCATTTCTTTCAAAGTATTCAATCCCAACACTAATGCCTCATATTCAACCATGTTATTTGTGCAATCAAAAGAAATTTTGCAAGAACAAAGTTTTGTACCTAATTTGGGGGGGTTAATCCACACACCAACCCCTGCTCCTTCTCTGCTGACAACTCCATCAAAGCTCATATTCCACATTTCATTTTTTGCACTATTTTTCTGATCTATTTTGTCTTTGATAGTCATATCAGTCTTTGGCAGCTCCTCTTCAAAACTCAAATCATTAAAGAAAATGGGAGAAATAATATCAGTTTCCAAAGAATAAATGGGATGGTTGTTTGGTTGGGCTTTGTTACTGACCATGTACTTGAGCAATACTTCCCTGTACAATCTCCCATCTTGGCCAAAAAAAGGGATAGTGGCATATGACACATCCATTTTCAAAGTCCCTTTCAGCTTTGCAGCCCATGACCTAGTTAAAATCATGCCAAATTTAGGAGGGATATCAACAACCACCACATCCATGACCATATTTTTTGCTGGAATTTGAGACAAAGATACTACTATATCTTTGATTAGGCCCAAGCACTTCACCTTCCTTGAATCAAAGGAGAAAATATCCTTATAAAGCCTTGTAATGTACATACCCAATTGGTCCATGACCACCTTGGGCATCAGATTATGGGATGCTCCTCAATCTAACATAGCATTATGCAAAGTCATATCATGAATCTTCAGACTAACATAGAAAGGAGGGACCTCATCAACATCACCACTCTCCTCTACACGTGGGCCAAACAAGATGGCAGGATGATCATCTTGTATATTTAAAGTATTAGATTTTTCTTCCGTCTTGAGCATCTTAATGATCTAATTTCTACATTCACTATTCTTTATCATCTCATTGAATGGAACATAGATTTTAATTTTGGCCATCTCACTTTCAAATTTAAAGGAAGATGAGGTTTTTTCTACCTCTTTGATGATTGTCTCCTTTCTTACTTCAGGTACTTTCTATGGAGGTTCTTCCTTCTGCTTTTCTTTCTCCACAACATCCTTTGCAACATAGTCCTTCTTAGGATGACTCAAAGAAGGTGTATTATTTTGAGATTCCTTGTAGGATTTCCCTTTGGAGGATTTGCAGGAACCTTTTTTCTTCAAAGATTATATTGTTTCTGGAATTGCATGATGGCATTCTGTAGTCCTTTATGATAGTATTCCTTTTCCACTAATAACCTTTCATCATTATCTTGCATGAATATATCATTTTCATCCATGAACTAATCATGTTCTTCTTTAGTTAAAAACACCTTTGTTTCATCACCATCACACCAATGCATATTGTCTTCAAAAGTTTCACTTAAATAATTGTTTTGAAAATGAGGTCTTATTTGCTGATCACCCTGGTTCCTCTGGTCTCTTTGTCTGATCTATGGAACTGCTGGTCTCCTTTGATTTCTGGGTGGACAATCAAACTGCTCTCTAGTGTTAGGATTATTATCTAAGGACATCCTTTCCATGAGTTTCTCCATAGTATTCATCATCAACTCAAATCTCTCTTCTAATGACTGTGAAGTTGAAGGTTGCGCCTTATCTTGAACCTTGTTTATGTCTCTGTCATAATTATATTTGATCTTTCCTGAAGCAATTATATTTACTTCAACTTCTATTGCATAACTCATCATATAATCTAGTGAATTGGATCTTCTTTCTATAAAAAACAAAACAAATTCACTATCAAAGGAATCAACATATCTAAGTTTAGTAGCTCTAGGAGGAGGTTTTACTTCAGCAAAAATTGAGTTGTAAAATTTCATAAATCTAGCTGAAAACTCTTGTACTGTTTCATCAAGTGACCTTCTCATGTTGTTGTACTAGGTTATAAACTTAAGGGGGTTTTTATTGTCACCCCACTTTGTAAGAAAACTTGTTTCAAAGGATGAAAAATCTAGGATACTTGCTGCTGGGAGAGATTTGAACCATTTTCTGACTTTACCTATGAGAATTTGTGCAAACAATCTCATTTTTGCATGTTCATAATCTACTTCTTCTAGGTCCACAAAATCATTGAACCAATCTAAGTGTTTTTGGGCTGACACATTGCCTTCAACATCATACAACTTAATCCTCTGATTATAGTCTCGGCGTAAATCATGTAACTGAGCAGGTAGGACAAGGGGGGAAAACCTAGCTGCCATGGCTGTAGAAAAAAATTGAAGTGGCTCATTGTTCTGAGTAGGAATCACAGTGGGTCTAATAGGGGAAACTGGAATTAAATCTTGGAACCTCTTCTCATCAAAGATGATTTCATTCAAACTAGATTCAGATCTAGTTCTGAATAGAGTTTTCTCAAATTTGAAATTAAAATCAAGGTCTTCAATTCTTTTTACTCCATCTTTGGGTAAAGATAGATTTTTGTCAAGACAAAAAAATGGGATTATTGGCCTTTCTTTTCTCTTGTGTACAAGTTTCTCAAGATCAGACACAGGGATTATTGCTTCTGGGTCTGGATTTCTTCTGGTATGAATTCTCTTGGGAGCCATGATTTATTTCTCATACTAATTTATGCTACTGGTCTCTTTATGATGGATTCGCTAGGGTAAATTTAGTTTCAACCAATAAGGTGTTTGATTCACTATCACCCTCAAGAATCAAATCTGAATCTTTAAGTCATTCTTTTCCTAGGGAAGATTTCACATGGATCTAGAAGAAACCATGATGTGTCCAAAATGAAGCCAAAATACTAAAAAAATGTCTCTCTAAAGTACAAATTATTTTCCTTCACCTAAATATTATGTGGTCGTAGTATCTCAAGTATGCTGCAGACATGATGAAGATTCTCTACCCAAGTATTACTAAATGTAAATATATCATCAATATAAATAATCACAAAATTACCCATGTGTGGTCAGAAAACATCAACAATTAACCTCATAAAGGTGGTTGACACATTTGTCATCCCAAATGGCATTACCAGCCACTCAAAAAGGCCAAAATTTGGCTTGAAAGTGGTCTTCCATGTGTCTGATGCATGCATACGAACTTGATGGTAGCCGATTGTCGAATCCATCTCTGTGAATAAAAAATCCCCTTGTAAGTGGTCCAACAAATCCTCAATTCGGGGTAGGGGGTATCGGTTTTTAGTTGTAGCTTTATTAAGGGCATGGTAGTTGGTGAAAAGGAACCATTTTGATGTGTCATTTTTGAGAATAATAAAGGTTGAGGATACAAAAAGTGATGATGAAGGTTGAATATATCTTGAGTTCAAAATTTGGCGAATTTGTCATTCTATCTCATAAGCCTCTCGGAGAGCAAGGTGATATGATGGGGCATTGGGAAAATAAGTGCTAGGAATGAGATCAATCGTGTGCTCAATAGATCAAGATGGGGAAAGGTCTGTGGGTTGAGTGAAGACATATGAAAATGATTGGAGTAGGGGAGCCATATATGGAGGTGCATGGTTGGTCAAGTTATCTGGTTTAATGCGACACACTAAGCACAAAGAAACACCTTTGTTCAGGCTGACTTACTTAATGGCAACATGTCGAGTAATAGACTAGGTGTATTTAAGAAAAGAGGATGTAAGAACATATGTTCTCCCCTCTGGTTGTAGGTGGAATTGATGAGTTTTATCATGGTACACAACATTCCAGGCATTATGGTGGGGAATTCCAAGTAAAAAAATGACCCAATCTAAGAGGGAGACATTTCACATCACATTATCTCAGAAAGGGCCAATAACAAAGGTAACCACACAACACCAGAAGACAGTAATATGAGGGACTCCATTATGTACCTAGCTGAGTTGTTATGGGGTCAAGTGTGGAGTGGTGGGTAATTGAAGGCAATGGAACAAATTCTAGTCAACAAGGTTCTTTTGGCTTCTGTTGTCCAGGATGAGAGTATCTAACTCATGCTTAATCTGACAATTATGTGTAAACAAGGGTACATTAAAGGTGTCGAGTCCATTAGAAGTCATCAATATCATAGATGGGTGGACTTCTGTAGGATTGTTGAAAGAGACAAATTTATGATGGCCATGGGAATCTGACTAAGTGACTGATGAAAATAAATTCTTTTTGGTGGGAAGGTTTCAAAGTTCTTGAAAATCTAAAAATTCATGCAATTTGGTCTTGTGAAAGGTACACCAGGGCACATTTATGGGTCTGGATGGGGAAGGAAGGGAAACATGAGAATGAGAAGGGTCATTAGTGGAAGGACCCGATTGGGTACAAGGAGAGCATATTCTAGGAGCCATTTTACGCTCCACGGACAAGGCTTAGAGAAAGGTCTTGTCCAAGGAAGGACTCTCAAACAAATCAACTTCATGACAGAAAAATTAATAAACCAGAATTAAATTTGAAAATTAGTACCTCTTCCAGATTAGAAATGTGTAGTTGGATGTGCAACTTGCAGAAGACAATAATGTAGATATATATTGACTGATTTGAGATTTTTCAGAGATGCAACCATTTGGCAAGTAGGTTCTGGCTATATCCTGCATGACAAAAGTGATCTCTTAATGCCTGACAAAATCCTTCTCAAGAAGTGAGGCATGTAGGTGTTTTAGTTGTTGGATCGCCTATATCGATGAACAATGAACAATTCACAAGCTGAGTATCCCACAAATCTTGCAATTCCCTCCAATTGTAGGATGACTATCTAAATCTTCATGTCCTCTTCCATTTTGGGACATGTCTTGAAGTAGGCGGAGAGACTCAGATCCAAGAATTGATAGTATTTCCATTCATTTGGCTTGAAAATT
This sequence comes from Picea engelmannii, assembly GCA_009831015.1. Taxonomy (NCBI): domain Eukaryota; kingdom Viridiplantae; phylum Streptophyta; class Pinopsida; order Pinales; family Pinaceae; genus Picea; species Picea engelmannii. The sequence goes on from ML780332.1 coordinate 905,919, forward strand.
TGGGCAATTGAAATCACATATCAAGCTGCATGGGTATTGGAGTTCATTTTTGTTTCATACAGAATAACTCATGAAGAGAGAGATATAAATCTTGAATTGGTGCATAGACATTAGATGCTAATTCCTCTATGGATGGTTCTTTACGAGGCAACACCTCCATGAGGCTATGCACACTACCACAAAATGATTTGACACCCCTGAGAGTAGCAACCAAGAGGGAAAATTGAAACTTTATGAAGAGGGCACACCAAAATCCCGTGGAGAGGGTGCACTGAAACCCTGTGAAAAGGGCACACTGAAACCCTTCGAAGAGGGTGAAATGAGACCCTGTGAAGAGGACGCATTGGAAAAACATGAGAAGGGCATGTAGAGAAATGCCGAGGAGAGATAACTAGAACCTTGTGACAAGTGTTGTGATCTAAGAACACATTTGTTTTTTTTTTTTTAACTAGTGGATGGCTTCCCTTCTGATGCAGGAGCATCTCTTCATGACAGCCAGTCAGCCACGTCAGCGCACACTCATTCAGGGTTGAAAGGGAGGCGCAACCTCATTTTGAATTTGTATTGAATGTAATTTAATGTGCTTAGGCTGTTGAGCCAGGAAAGCATGCTTTTGCRTAGGCATTAGATAGGATCAACCTTTATTGTAGATTGGCTGAGATCTAGGTCCGATTCTGGACTAGACAACCCCATTTATTGTAATTGAATAGGGTAGGTGTACTTGGAGGGAAGCGCTCAATGAGAACTCAGGTAAAAGAGATTTCAGGTCTCATTTTGCATAGGAGAATAGTAGGGCAAGAGAGCCGAGGGAGAGCTCGGGGAACACCTTGTAAAATATACAGGCATTTGCCATTATTAATACAGAGCAGTTTTTCCTGCATTTTCTGTCACTATGTGCATGTCTGTGTGTGTGTTCATTATATGCTGCATTTGTGTATTATGATTATGCCATTGCAGGGAGTGTGTTTGATTTCAGGTTTGAGAGGTCTTTGAGGTTTCATGTCGTGAGGGCGTGACAAAGTGTTGAGACTCTGAATACCAGTGCAAGGGTGGATGCACTTCTGAACTCGTGAGGAGTCAGACAAAGACGTGCTGAGAGCACCAGCTTTGAAGTTTACAACTCATACAGAAGGAGGACTTTGGGGTTACTGAACACCTCAATAGTCAAAGCAGTGTTACTGAGTCACTGGTGTGGACAGAACCTTTACTGGGAGTTCTGTAAGAGCTCTACCAAGAGGGTATCGAGTGGGCGCATAGAAGTGCGTAGAGGGAAGAGCTCTGTTGAGAGTTCAGAAAGACCAGAATTCCCTTGAGGATTCTAAGGAGCTTCGTCTGGAGGACGTCGAGCGAAGTGCGGGAGTGCACAGAGATAGCGAGATTGTTGGGTTTTCTGCGCCAGAGATACTCCACCGGAAGGGCGTTGAGAGAGTGTGCAGATAGCCAGGAGGAAGAACTCTGTGAGTTCTATCATCTGAAGGAAGAATCCACTGAGGGAGATTTCACGGGGTTACTGGATACCCAGAAGACTCAGCAAGAAGGTCGCTTGAGCAGAAAGATAGCAAGCGGCATCCATATTCTCCATCAGAGGGAGAAGAAAGACAAAATCCCTCAAGGGGTCTGAGTATTCGCTGAAGCTCAGGAGAGATAGCACCGTGTGTGTGTAGAGACTCTGCAGGAACGCAAGAGTCAGGGAATCCATTGAGGATCCAAGGACAGAAGCTCAGGAAGGGCAGTGCTTTTACGCGTATCAGCGAGACTCAAGTTGGGGGTTCGCAGAGGAGAAGAAACGCAGAGGTCCAAGCCTTTGGGGAACGAAGAATTCTTCCAAGTCTTGGAAGAAAGCAAAGGAATCTCGAGGGAGCACAACAACCGTCGGATCAACAGAAAAAGAAGATCTACACCGTTGGACTTCCACGTCCAAGAGGAGCTCAGGAGGAGCGTACAGAAGAGGAGGACCGACAGCTGTCGGATCCGAAGAAGAAATCCTGTCATCCGTTGGATCGGGAGAAGTAGCGCATGGTTTAGCCTCAGGAGGAGGAGCGCACAGGAGAAGGGATCTGAGTCATCAGGTCTCAGACCAAATCCCGTCAGTCATCAGATCAGCAGAAGTTGCACAGGGTTTAGCAGTCGGGATATCGGCCATCGGGAAATCGGAGTTCTCGAGGTTGGGAGAACTGGGACAGCGCAAGTCGCGAAATCCCGACGGGATCTGGACCGTCCGTTGGCAGAAGGGCACGTGGTGGAGATCCAGCGCCATCGGCGTTTGGCACATCGGGAAATCGGTATTCCCGTGGACACAAGATCGGGGAAACCCCAGGTGAAAACCCCGATATAATCAGAGCCATCCGTTCAGGAGGGACAGGTGTCAAGAATCGGACAAAGATCAGTCATCGGGAAATCGTGAGTCACATGGACTTGTGCACTTCGGCATCGAAAGTGCCGAAACCCCGATGGAGGGATAAGGCTATGATCGTATGAGGAATGGTCGCATGGACCAAATGACATAGCCAGTTGGGGCTAAGGGCGAGAAGGTGCTAATTGCGAATCGGGGACTCGAGAGTGCAGTGACTCTCGACCGTGTGAACAGGGAAACCCCAAACCCCGACACAGACTCGGGGATAACCACGGTTAGTTGCAGAAGYCGTGCGGGTGAATGAGAAGGACCTATGGATTGGGTATTTGCACAGTGATTCCCGAGAGGAATCAAAAGAGCCGCTTCGGCTCAGACGAGAGGAATTTGAACGATCCTGATTGCAGGCGAGTTGGAGGTGTGGAGCACCCGGGCTTTGCAGCAAGTGGTATCGGAGCATTGGAAGTCTTGTCTGTATATTTCAGATAGGAAGAGAGGAGGAGGTAAGGAAAGCACTCTGATACTCACGACTTGCGTCAAGTGGTATCAGAGCACGGAAATTCTTGCTTGTATATTTCAGGCAGGAAGAGACAGAGGAGCGAAATAAGACAGAGTTGTTGAGGACTCTGGGAGCACTCTGATACTCACGACTTGCGTCAAGTGGTATCAGAGCAGGATTTCATCTATATTTTGCAGGTGAAGGAAGACAGGGTTGCTGAGAACTCTATGGGGGCTTGCTTGCCGGAGGTAGCAGTCCGTAGACGGTCAGAGGGAGACTGTAGAAAGAAGCTGAGCACTCAGGATTGCTGGAGTGACAACAATAGATCTGTCGAGGGGACAGATAGACACATCAAAATGGCCACTGAAGGCCATAGGAAGAAAAGCAAGGCAGAAAAGCTTTCCGAATGGGACGAAGAAGATACCAGAAAGCTCTATGAATTAAAAGAAGACATAGAGAAGATGGAACTGCGGATGCGGTAGGATAGGAGGAGGAGATGCCTGCGCGAATTGCCAATGAATAAGGCAAAAGCGAAATGGTCAGTCAAGCAGCTGATGGTCATAAGACAGCGTAGGCTGTTGAAAAGATGGCTGAGGTATGCTGAGAACCTCAAGGCCACAGAAGAAGACATGATTTGTTACTGTTGGCCAGAGACAGGAAAAAGTCTCGATGATGATGATRATGATTGGGATAAATTGGAATCAGCTGATGGTTTCAAATACTGCCGGTTGGGCAGAAAAGAAGAAATTCCAGTTTGCCAGGAGGGAAACAAATGGGGATCAGTTGAGGATCTCAAGGACTGTCATGAGGGCAGCCAGGGAATTTCAAATTGCTAGTTGGGCAGGGGAACAGAAATGAGATCGGCTGAGGATCTCAAAGACTGTCGTGAGGACGGCCAGAAAACTTTGCATTGCCAGCTGGGCGATGAAAGGAGATCAGGTGAAGATCTCGAAGACTTCCAAGAGGGCAGTGGAAGCGTACTAAGCTGCCTGGAGGGTAGGGATGAAAAACTGAGACTGTCTGAGAGTCTCTTGGACTCAAGGGAGAGTTCAATTCAGAAAAGGTTGCTGATGAGGATGGGATCAGTTGATCTCATAATCTTCCAGGGAAGTGGTAGAAGCATCCCATATTGCGAGGTGGGCAGGGATGAGAAGATAAGACCATCTGTGGGTCTTAGTAACTCAGAAGTGAGTTGGAATCAGCTAAGAGAGCTGATAGAGCAAGTGGGCTCAAGGATGAATGTGGATCAGAAGATGCAGCTGACAGAGGAGGAAGGTCAGAATGATATTCTGATGGTTGGGGGAATACAAGTATTCCTACCGTCTGCCCAGGAGGGGGTAGAAAATTCAGTTGCAGATATAGCAGCAGCAGCAGAGCAGTCACCGCAGGAGATGACTGTCAGAAAAGAAAGGAAATTCGAGCAGGTATCTGAGACTGCCCAAGTGGATGAAAAGAAGAATGAGTGTTCTGAGGAACAGCTCAACAAATTCAGCCAGCAAGCTGAGCGAGCTGCAGCATTTGAGCTGACAGCAAAAGAAACAGAAGGAGGAAACGAGCATTCCGAGGAATGGCTCGACTTATTCATCATGCCAGCTGAAAAGACTGTAACATGGGAGGTTGCAGAAGCAGAAGAAGACGACACAGACGGCATATGTTTGGCTGATCTGTGGGAATAGATTGAAGCCCTAGAAGACAGGGTGAAAGTGCAGGGCATGCACATCCAACAGGTGAGGTTGGAAAAGGATAAGGATGGCATGGGAGATCATGATGATCAGTCCCATGGCCAATTTTTTTTGCAGCTGTGGAGACTGCAATAGAAAAACCAGCCACTGGAGAAGCTGGATGAAGCGATCAAGGAGCTGATGTTGAAATCAACGCAGACTACCAGCGAGGAGAAGCTGGGTAGAGGAAAGACAACAGTAGCAGCGCAGCGGAAGCAATAGCAGCAGAATGGAGCAGGTGAAAAGCTCCACAGACTTGTTTGGGACCCAGGTGGATTCCAACAATTACAGGGGAAGCTCATGAGCAGGAGCTCATGATTTTTGCAGCTGTGGAGTATGATGCAGGAGCATCTCTTCATGACAGCCAGTCAGCCACGTCAGCGCACACTCATTCAGGGCTGAAAGGGAGGCGCAACCTCATTTTGAATTTGTATTGAATGTAATTTAATGTGATTAGGCTGTTGAGCCAGGAAAGCATGCTTTTGTGAATGCATTAGATAGGATCGGCCTTTATTGTAGATTGGCTGAGATCTCGGTCCGATTCTGGACTAGACAGCCCCATTTATTGTAATTGAATAGGGTAGGTGTAACTAGAGGGAAGCGCTCAATGAGCACTCAGGTAAAAGAGATTTCAGGTCTCATTTTTCATAGGAGAATAGTAGGGCAAGAGAGCCGAGGGAGAGCTCGGGGAACACCTTGTAAAATATACAGGCATTTGCCATTATTAATACAGAGCAGATTTTCCTGCATTTTCTGTCACTATGTGCATGTCTGTGTGTGTGTTCATTATATGCTGCATTTGTGTATTATGATTATGCCATTGCAGGGAGTGTGTTTGATTTCAGGTTTGAGAGGTCTTTGAGGTTTCATGCCGTGAGGGCATGACCGAGTGTTGAGACTCTGAATACCAGTGCAAGGGTGGATGCACTTCTGAACTGGTGAGGAGTCAGACAAAGAAGTGCTGAGAGCACCAGCCTTGAAGTTTAAAACTCATACAGAAGGAGGACTTTGGGGTTACTGAAAACCTCAATAGTCAAAGCAGTGTTACTGAGTCACTGGTGTGGACAGAACCTTTAGTGGGAGTTCTGTAAGAGCTCTACCAAGAGGGTATCGAGCGGACGCATAGAAGTGCATAGAGGGAAGAGCTATGTTGAGAGTTCAGAAAGGCCAGGATTCCCTTGAGGATTCTGAGGAGCTCCGTCTGGAGGACGTCGAGCGAAGTGCGGGAGTGCACAGAGATAGCGATATTGTTGGGTTTTCTGCGCCAGAGATACTCCGCCGGAAGGGCGTTGAGAGAGTGCGCAGATAGCCAGGAGGAAGAACTCTGTGAGTTCTATCATCTAAAGGAAGCATCCACTGAGGGAGCTTTCACAGGGTTACTGGATACCCAGAAGACTCAGCGAGAAGGTCGCTTGAGCAGAAGGATAGCAAGGGGCATCCATATTCTCCATCAGAGGGAGAAGAAATTCAAAATCCCCCAAGGGGTCTGAGTATTCGTTGAAGCTCTGGAGAGACAACACCGTGTGTGTGTAGAGACTCTGCAGGAGCGCAAGAGTCAGGGAATCCATTGAGGATCCAAGGACAAAAGCTCAGGAAGGGCAGCGCTTTTACACGTATCAGCAAGACTCAAGTTGGGGGTTCCCAGAGGAGAAGAAACGCAGAGGTCCAAGCCTTTGGGGAACGAAGAATTCTTCCATGTCTTGGAAGAAAGAAAAGGAATCTCGAGGGAGCACAACAACCGTCGGATCAACAGAAAAAGAAGATCTACACCGTTGGACTTCCATGTCCAAGAGGAGCTCAGGAGGAGCGTACAGGAGAGGAGGACCGACAGCCGTCGGATCCGAAGAAGAAATCCTGTCATCCGTTGGATCGGGAGAAGTAGTGCATGGTTTAGCCTAAGGAGGAGGAGCGCACAGGAGAAGGGATCTGAGTCATCAGGTCTCAGACCAAATCCCGTCAGTCGTCAGATCAGCAGAAGCTGCACAGGGTTTAGCAGTCGGGATATCGGCCATCGGGAAATCGGAGTTCTCGAGGTCGGGAGAACTGGGACAGCGCAAGTCGCGAAATCCCGACGGGATCTGGACCGTCCGTTGGCAGAAGGGCACGTGGTGGAGATCCAGCGCCATCGACGTTTGGCGCATCGGAAAATCGGTATTCCCATGGACACAAGATCGGGGAAACCCCAGGTGAAAACCTCGATATAATCAGAGCCGTCCGTTCAGGAGGGACAGGTGTCAAGAATTGGACGAAGATCAGTCATCGGGAAATCGTGAGTCCCGTGGACTTGTGCACTTCGACATCGAAAGTGCCGAAACCCCGATGGAGGGATAAGGCTACGATCGTATGAGGAATGGTCGCATGGACCAAAGGACATAACCAGTTGGGGCTAAGGGAGAGAAGGTGATAATCGCGAATCGGGGACTCGAGAGTGCAGTGACTCTTGACCGCGTGAACAGGGAAACCCCGAACCCCGACACAGACTCGGGCATAACCACGATTAGTTGCAGAAGCCGTGCGGGTGAATGAGAAGGACCTATGGATTGGGTATTTGCACAGTGATTCCCGAGAGGAATCAAAAGAGCCGCTTCGGCTAAGACGAGAGGAATTTGAACGATCCTGATTGCAGGCGAGTTGGAGGTGTGGAGCACCCGGGCTTTGCAGCAAGTGGTATCAGAGCATTGGAAGTCTTGTCTGTATATTTCAGATAGGAAGAGAGGAGGAGGTAAGGAAAGCACTCTGATACTCACGACTTGCATCAAGTGGTATCAGAGCACATAAATTCTTGCTTGTATATTTCAGGCAGGAAGAGACAGAGGAGCGAAAGAAGACAGAGTTGCTGAGGACTCTGGGAGCACTCTGATACTCACGACTTGCGTCAAGTGGTATCAGAGCAGGATTTCATCTGTATTTTGCATGTGAAGGAAGACAGGGTTGCTGAGAACTCTATGGGGGCTTTCTTGCCGGAGGTAGCACTCCGTAGACGGTCAGAAGGAGACTGTAGAAAGAAGCTGAGCACTCAGGATTGCTGGAGTGACAGCAGCAGATCTGTCGAGGGGACAGATAAACACATCAAAATGGCTACTGAAGGCCATAGGAAGAAAAGCAAGGCATAAAAGCTTTCCGAATGGGACGAAGAAGATACCAGAAAGCTCTATGAATTAAAAGCAGACATAGAGAAGATGGAACTGCAGATGCGGCAGGATAGGAGGAGGAGACGACTGCGCGAATTGCCAATGAAGAAGGCAAAAGCGAAATGGCCAGTCAAGCAGCTGATGGTCATAAGACAACATAGGCTGTTGAAAAGATGGCTGAGGTATGCTGAGAACCTCAGGGCCACAGAAGAAGACATGATTTGTTACTGTTGGCCAGAGACAGGAAAAAGTCTCGATGATGATGATGATAATTGGGATAAATTGGAATCAGCTGATGGTTTCAAATACTGCCGGTTGGGTAGAAAAGAAGAAATTCCAATTTGCCAGGAGGGCAACAAATGGGGATCAGTTGAGGATCTCAAGGACTGTCGTGAGGGCAGCCAGGGAATTTCAAATTGCCAGTTGGGCAGGGGAACATAAATGAGATCGGCTGAGGATGTCAAAGACTGTCGTGAGGACAGCTAGGAAACTTTGCATTTCCAGCTGGGCGATGAAAGGAGATCAGGTGAAGATCTCAAAGACTGCCAAGAGGGCAGCGGAAGCATACTAAGCTACCTGGAGGGCAGGGATGAAAAACTGAGACTGTCTGAGAGTCTCTTGGACTCAAGGGAGAGTTCAATTCAGCAAAGGTTGCTGATGAGGATGGGATCGATTGATCTCATAATCTGCCAGGGAAGCGGTGGAAGCATCCCATATTGCCAGGTGGGCAGGGATGAGCAGATAAGACCATCTGTGGGTCTTAGTAACTCAGAAGTGATTTGGAATTAGCTAAGGGAGCTGACAGAGCAAGTGGGCTCAAGGATGAATGTGGATCAACAGATGCAGCTGACAGAGGAGGAAGGTCAGAACGATATTCTGATGGTTGGGGGAATACAAGTATTCCTACTGTCTGCCCAGGAGGGGGTTGAAAATTCAGTTGCAGATATAGCAGCAGCAGTAGAGCAGTCACCGCAGGAGATGACTGTCAGAAAAGAAAGGAAATTGGAGCAGGTATCTGAGACTGCCCAAGTGGATGAAGAGAAGAATGAGTGTTCTGAGGAACAACTCAACAAATTCAGCCAGCAAGCTGAGCGAGCTGCAGCATTTGAGCTGACAGCAAAAGAAACAGAAGGAGGAAATGAGCATTCTGAGGAATGGCTCGACTTATTCAGCATGCCAGCTGAAAAGACTGTAACATGGGAGGTTGCAGAAGCAGAAGAAGACGACATAGATGGCATATGTTTGGCTGATCTGTGGGAACAGATTGAAGCCCTAGAAGACAGGGTGAAAGTGTAGGGCAGGCACATCCAACAGGTGAGGTTGGAAACAGATGAGGATGGCATGGGAGATCATGATGATCAGTCCCATGGCCAAATTTTTTTGCAGCTATGGAGACTGCAACAGAAAAACCAGCCACTGGAGAAGCTGGATGAAGCGATCAAGGAGATCATGGAGCTGATGTTAAAATCAACGCAGACTACTAGCGAGGAGAAGTTGGGTAGAGGAAAGACAACAGTAGCAGTGCAGCGGAAGCAGCAGCAGCAGAATGGAGCAGGTGAAAAGCTCCACAGACTTGTTTGGGACCCAGGTGGATTCCAACAATTACAGGGGAAGCTCATGAGCAGGAGCTCATGATTTTTGCAGCTGTGGAGTATGATGCAGGAGC
>ML780332.1:924783-960802 GCA_009831015.1 Picea engelmannii
GGGATATCGGCCATCGGGAAATCGGAGTTCTCGAGGTCGGGAGAACTGGGACAACGCAAGTCGCGAAATCCCGATGGGATCTGGACCGTCCGTTGGCAGAAGGGCACGTGGCGGAGATCCAGCGCCATCGACGTTTGGCGCATCGGGAAATCGGTATTCCCGTGGACACAAGATCGGGGAAACGCCAGGTGAAAACCCCGATATAATCAGAGCCGTCCGTTCAGGAGGGACAGGTGTCAAGAATCGGACGAAGATCAGTCATCGGGAAATCGTGAGTCCTGTGGACTTGTGCACTTCGACATCGAAAGTGCCGAAACCCCGATGGAGGGATAAGGCTATGATCGTATGAGGAATGGTCGCATGGACCAAAGGACATAGCCAGTTGGGGCTAAGGGAGAGAAGGTGCTAATCGCGAATCGGGGACTCGAGAGTGCAGTGACTCTCGACCGCGTGAACAGGGAAACCCCAAACCCCGACACAGACTCGGGGATAACCACGATTAGTTGCAGAAGCCGTGCGGGTGAATGAGAAGGACCTGTGGATCGGGTATTTGCATAGTGATTCCCGAGAGGAATCAAAAGAGCCGCTTCGGCTCAGACGAGAGGAATTTGAACGATCCTGATTGCAGGCGAGTTGGAGGTGTGGAGCACCCGGGCTTTGCATCACCTTCCAATTCTTGAATTCTAGCAGAAGTTTGTTGAGATCTAGGCTATGATACCAATTGATCTGCATACAAATCTAAAAAACAAACACAACAAAAACTCAATACACAGTGAAGAACATAGATTAGACAATGTAGAATAGAGGAGACAAAGTAAATATGATAATGGATAGAGAGAGATTAGACCAGAAAACAACCATCAGTCTGAGTGAGTGAGACAAGAACACATTCTATAAGAAAGGTGAAGTTTTCCTTCTTTTAATTGTTCGAACTTACAATAGAAATTTTTGAAGCAAACTAAAGGCTTACAATAGAAATTCGTTAATTGAACTAAAGTGCTTGCAGTAGAATTTTTTGAAGAGAACTAAATGTCTACAATAGAAATAACTAAAGTGAACTACAACATTAATTATGGAGTGCCCCTTCATCATCAATGGCCAAGGAATTGATGCACACTTCCTAGTGGCCCATCAAAACTATTGGAGATAATATGGGTTGTTCCATTGACTAAGAGGAGAGAAAATGGGGAATATACACTTGTGATAGAAATTGTGTGGAAGTGGACTTACAAAAGGGCCTCCTAGAAATGATCCAGTTCAATATGGAAGGTTGGATTCATATTCAAGATCTTGATTACAAGAAGATTCCATTCAAGTGTAATAATTATCATGAGTATGGCCACTTCACAAAGTATACAAGAATGATATCCTCCTTTGAAGAAGGCACCACCCCCTCAGATCAAGAATGAGAAAGAATCATTCAAACCATTTCCCAAAAGGCACAAGAAGAAACAACCCAAGGATTCTCAACCTATAAAGATACCCTAGTAAAGTCAATCCAATTTTGTTAGCAACATATTTGAAATCCTTGAAGATCAAGAAGAAGAACATGAAAATCCAAAGACTTATCTAGACTCATCTACTGCGTGAGTAGAAAAATATCAAGAGGAAACATCAAACTTAGTTCCAAATATTAATGATGGGATCTTGTTTGCGGTAAGTTCGACAACTCCATAAGATAATGCATCATAATTAGAAGAGGAGGAGTGAGAATAAGAAAAGGAAAATAAGGAGTAAGAAATGGGATATGAGAAAAATATCCTGGAAGTATTTGTTTCTCCTTCCTTTGCAAAAGTTCTAAAGAAAGACTTGAACCCCTCACCCTCATTAACAAGGAGAACGAAATCAAGATGAGAATGTAGAGAGAAAGAGGTAGAATCAAACATTTTTTTGGGTGACCAATGAAATCTGGACCCCACCATGTTTCGTGGGGGGAGATTTCTTCATAATAGATAATTATATTATGTTTTTGCATTTTTTATGCGAACAAATTATTAAATTTTATTCTTGTACTAAGGAAGTAGTAAGACTAAGTTACAAAATTTCAAGGGTTCGATCTCTTCCTTTAATCCTTTTTATTTAAAAATGAGTGTTTTATGTACTAATCATTGTTCTTGCTTGACTGAATCATGAAGATACTATGTGTGTTTAAAGAGTGTTGTTATCTTGGCTACAACCATTTTTGATAATACAATTTACCTAGTTTTTCCTAAAAAAATGAAAGTGGAGAATGAAAAACACTTTCTCTTAGAATGCCCTCTCTATACATATATTAGGTCTTGAATACGAAATATTTGTAACACTACTGATATTTATATATTGCTAACTCATGAAAACCAAGATTTAGGAAATTTTCTCTCAAAGATTTTTTACCATAAAAATAAAAAGTTAAAACTAATAAATTGATTCCTTATCAATTTTTATTAAGGTCTAGTAAATTGAAATTGGCATGGAAAATAATCATAATCATCATTTTTTTAAATTTTATTTTAACAAGAATGATTATATTTGTATTAAAATAAACATACGACCAAACTATTGAGCATGGTAATACAAAAAATATTGCAGTGCCCATCCTTACTATTCCAAAAACGTTGCAAAATAAGGTCTACTATTATAAATACCCGAGCTAGCTTAGAAGTACTATGTCTACTACAGTCCATACAACATGTGAAATGAGTCACATATGATACTACCAATAAATCATATTTGCAATACATAGATTACGACTGAAAATTAAAATGGAACATGACTATAATGGGAAACAACCTTTCCACCCTCCTTGGAGACTTGAGCCTGCATTAACTAGTTTAGTTCTTGAGTTTCCTGTTGCACTGTTTTTTCTTCCATTTATCTTCATTTCTCTATCCCATAGGATCCAAATGAATGAGAAAGTAATGAGTATGAGTGTGTTGACTCCCCTACCATCTTCCTCCCTTTTCTAGTTTCTCTACTATCTCATTACCCTCCCCCATTGGAAGAGTCACCCCCCTCTAGTTGCACTAACTAATATAGATGCAATTATTTTTCTTTAAGAACTATAGAGAGAAATGTTTTGATGTCATGAAACTCGAACTTGAGGTCTTAATACTCAAATTCAAGATTATCTTTGATGGAAACAACCTTAGTGTTAAGGGCATTGAGATTTTCCTCATTCTTGATTAGTTGCTTGACCATAGTTTCCATGCAATTGATCTCGCTATCCATGGTAGAGTTACAAGAGGATTCTATGGGCCTTGGGGTCCACCAAAATGGTTATTTGAGAATGATACCAATGTGATCAATGCCTTGCAAGGAGACTGTTGAGATATGTCTCCCACAAGAGTATGGTTGGGTCCATAAAAAAAGGGTTACTTGAGAAATATACCCATTCAATTAATATCACAAGGGAATTATTTTGAGATAGATCTCCCACAATGATGCACATAGGACCTATATATATATTTTTTGTATACTTCAGTAGGAGTATTACTACATTGATGAGATTCAAAAATTCTTGATATTTAAGCAAATTTGTTTTAGCTTCACATTCTACAAAGGCTAGGGTTTGTAGGGTCCTAAGGATAGAGGAGTGTAAGTGCTATAACTCTCTAGTATACTTGAGGGTTTCCAACAATAGTACTTAACCAAATTATTCATGACACCAACTAAAGAGATTAGGTTGCACCCTTAGCTATACTACTTGATTACAATGTACACGAGAGTGATTTTCTTGGCTGGCATTATCAATGTACTATAACGATAGGAAGACTATTTTTAGGTGTGCTATAGGGATTTCACTAAAATCGAAGGTACGTGGAATATTGAATTTGTAGGCTGATTTTGTCTAATGAGGTACTACTCTAAGGGGTACCATCAAAGAAATACAAGGGTGTCCAACTAGGTGACTCCACCTATATTCTTTATGTATGCTTCCCCAACTACAATTTTATCCATTGAATGACATATCTCTATGTTTAAATATGTCTGAACACATTTTTAGCCTAATTGTTTTTCTAAAATTCGGGCACGTTCCACATGAAAGAACTCTAATGCCACTTATAATGTACGTAACTAGTAGAAATGATAGATCATGAACAATATTTAGAGAAATATAAATGCATAAGAGAAAATATAAGAGATAGTAAGATTAAAACTGCAAAATATAACCCTTGTATTGATAATTACAAAAAAAATATCAATGTTCATGGGCCTCTTCAAGGGGGCATATTCCTTTGAGAATAGCTCGAATACAATAACAATCTTTGAAAAAACATTACATAGCCTTCTATCTCTATAATAGTTTCTTACTAGAAAAATAATAACTACATATGGTTCCATCATTAATGAGTACCAAACACCTAGTGGGTCTTATTTAGTAATACTACTCACCCACTAACTGTTTAATGTGCCTTATTCAAAGAATATGTCCTTATGCATTAATTGACTAACTCCTAAGTACCCCAAAGTAGGGAGGTTAGGGTAGGACCCTAACAACTTTCTTCCAACAAAAAAATTGTTTCTTTATAATTGTTCTCAAGACCAAAATAGGCTTTCAATCCTCCATTAATATCTTTTATCAACAACATAGTTCCACTTGATCTTATTATGAAGGTCAACTCCAAGATACTCATGTGAATTAACTTTCTCTAAATTGTTATTTTCATACACAAAATTAGGATAGTTATTGTTCTTCCTTGTTTTGCATTATTTGTTTTTATAAAGAGCTAATAATTACATGTTAAACATTTAGGTAGAATCACTGATAGTTGTAGATTTCCTTGTTATGCATTATTTGTTTTTATAGAGAGATAATAATCAACTTAAAGTGTTTACATGTTAACCTTAGCAAAAATATCTTAGTAGTTTAGTTTGGTATTGTGCTTTTAGGTAAAAATAAAATAATATAAATTAAGGAAAAAATTTCAATATCAAAGAACTATGGAAAATAAATCATTACATCTCATGTAATTAATAATGAATATCTCTCTAGGAAGGGGTTAAACTTTAATAGAGAGTAGGATCTAGTCTCATCATGTATGGGACTAAGAACAAATGCTACTTGAAAGAACATTATTGGATGACACTATAGGATATTGGATTTAAAATAAGACCCAAAATCTGAAAATCTGAGCAGCATACTGTGCATGGTTGAGACAAGTTATGCAATGTTTGGAAAAGTTTTAGCACTTTGCTAGTGGAACGGCGAAAGGATTTCTACCAGATAAGTATAATATTTCACTGTACCAGCATCTAGACCATTGATATACTTCTTACAGCCTTCACATATGGATATGAAAAATCAATATCAGATTCAGTATTACAAAGTAAAAACAGTATTATTATTATTATTTTTGAAAAATTTAGATTCAATGTAATGTTACTGGGCATTTAGATAGTTACATAAAATTGAAATCTTTGAATGAAACATGAATATGTGATTTACAAAATGTCATGTATAAATATGGAGGAGAAACATGCCTGTCAAGATTTTTCAGAAAATTCACTTGATGAACAACCATATATAAAAGGAGGACAATTTAGCCAAACTGTTAACTTACAATTAGAAAATATTAGTTTAGCTAGTTACAATTTGACAATTGGGTAGTTCCATACCATAAGAGTAGAATCCGAATCCTTGGATGAAGCACACTTACGTACAGAAACATACATGTCAAAATTTTCCAAAAAATTCACTTGAGACAACGTAGCAGCCAAACTGTTAGCTTACAATTAAAAAATATACAGAAAAGTATGATGATATCTTCCTGAGTAGCTGTAATTCAAGGAATGACGAGAGAAGAAGAGAGGGAGCACAGCTCCTCCACTGATATTTCATTCAAAGCAGGGGCTATGCTCTCTCTCTTCTACTGCCGGCCTTCTTGAAGAAGAGAGGTCAAGTAATCAAAACGAGAATTACAGATATTTTATACTGCAAAGCATGGAATAATCAGGTTTAAGTAGACAAATAAGAAGAGTGCCGTTTTATATTCTCATCATCGAGGTAGGATGTTACCAATTGAAGGAGCGCAAGTGGAGATCCGATCCAAACGCGATCGACATCCTTCACTGTTGCAATCTACACAGTGCGTTAACTTGTAAGTTGTCAATTGGTTTCTAAATATATAGAAAATCTTTGACTGGTTCCTAAACATTTAGCTAGGGTTTTCTTGTCTCGGCGTGCTCTGAGGTCTGAACGCATGCATGAATGTTTGGAATCTTTCATGCAAAATAATCGAATGACGGGACGTCATGTTTTGGCTCATAATTGGACCAAAATATTCTTAATGTAAAATACCTCTTTTGATTTTGATGTATATCTTCATACATCTTAATACAATATTATGTGAAAATTGTTTATAATAAGTATCTTATCAGGTGGCACGCGTGGGACGGGTCATTTTTATCTCATGAGGAATATTTTTCTACCCTTGGAGCCTAGGTAAAGCCACCAACAACCAAGTCGAAGAGTATGCCCTTCTCCGCGGAGTCTTGCTAGCCAATGAGAGAGAAATTTAGAAGCTCATCATTCTAGGCGATTCAATGAACACAATTAGATGCCTAGTAAAAGGATTTGAACCGAAGGATGCCCAATTAGGCAATATCTTAAGAAAAATTAGACATGTTCTCATGGCCATCGCTTGGGTGAACAATAGTCTACGTGATAACCAAGCCAACTTAGCCACGTTGGCAACAAAAGTGACTCTTAGTGTCAATGGGAGATCCTCCCATCTCATCATTCCATAATCAATGTGGTTCAGATCATACACCCTGCAATTCAAATAGGTGATGCACCTGGGTGTGGTGTTAAACGTTAGGTCACTAGCTCATAGCTCGCTCACACATGAGATATTAAGGAGTGCTCAACATTATGTACTTCGCACATGCCCTCTCCATGGTCATGGTGGGATAATGCAGATGATGCATGCCGCAACACTCCCTACCACGACAGGGTCCACTTGACCTCCAGGTCTATGGATCATTCAAATCTACAAGCTGAAGCAGCTCTTGAGGTCCTTTGTTGGAACCCCATGAAACGAATATCCACGGGTCCTTATGAAACTCCGCTCGCACGAACATGCACTAGGCGCCAGCCTCCACTCCACATGATCAACTGGCATGACCACACGCCTACACAAACGACATTTTGGGACTTCTACGTATGAGCCAACCCTGACTCCCCAACTCTCGAAACTCCAAAAAGGGCTTAACGAATGTTAGCTCCCTCCCTTATCTCCGCTTATGTGACCATCGACTATGACCCGGGGTCCATCCTTTGAGTGTGCCAGGATTTCGCGTATCGGGAACTCCTGATGTGATTCACCTCCGTTCTCCCGACTCCCAAAATGCCGATATTTTGGAGTGCCAAATCAACATTCTTGATTTCCCCCTGCGATACTACAACTCGAATCTCCTTTTTGTGCATCGGGACTTTGAGTATCGCAAAGTCAAGAGACTTCTCACCTCAGTCTTCTGATCCATGATATCCCAAAATTTTCCCTAGAAAATCAACGATCCACGCTTTCTCCTTGATCCACGGCTGCGATCAAATCGTGAACTCAGACCTCACGAGTTCTCACAAATCTACCCTTTGACTTCTCTGATGTGCAAGTGAGAGAAACATTGATCTGCTACCATGCGTTCCTCCCGATGGATGGTCCCGATGATGTCGGGATTTCTCGACTTTGCAAAGCCTCTCTCCTGTGCAACTCCAAAGGGTTAAACCTCGTACACTCCCTCTGGATTAAACGGTTGTTGGTCCACGCGCTTTCAGATCTGACGACATAGTTATGGTTCCTCCTGCGCTCACTTCTCTTTGTCTGGACATGGGTTTCAATGGTCCAGATATTTTCCTCTGCCTGATCCAACGACAGTTGTCGCTCCTCCTCCCGAGCTTTGGATTTCTCACTCTGAAACCTCGAAGGATTTCTGAATCTCTGCAACTCTTTGCAGGATTCTTGCACATTATTGTGCTATCCTTTTTTATCTTTTCTGCGGCTTGGACCTCGAAGTGTCTCGGACTATTGCTCCTTTCTATTGGAACTTTCTGCGCAAAAGCACTATTCCTCCCGAGCTAACGAACTTGAAACAATTCGCTCTGCGCGTACTCCTTGCACAAGTGTTCCCTCCAGAGTATTCAACAACTCTGTTTTCCTCCTTGAGCTTCAACTGCTCAGACCTCAAAGGTCTCTATCCCTTTCGCTCCTCGAAGGGATATAAGTGACCTCCTAGAAACTTCTGCTCAAGCACACCTTGTTGAGCCTACAAAGTGTTCAACAAATCTGTGAGTGTCTTCTCCTAGACACTTCTCTTCTCACAGAACTCGAAACAAAGTTCCTTCGTGCACTCCTTGCACACGCTCAATGCCCACTTGGCAAAGCTTCACATAATCCTCAACAATTTTGTCTTCTCTCTGTGCCCTCCTCTGCATAGTCTTTCCTCCAAGGTTTTCAGTAACCTTGAGGTTCTCCTTTGAGTTTATGATTCCTGTAGTGTGCCCTCCTAGCACGTCTTTTCCTGAATTCAACACAGAACTCGGATGTGCACACTTGCATTGTCTCATAGAGTCCTTAGTACTTTGTCATGCAACCCCTTGCATTAAGCCACAATTAACCCATACTGAAATCATAAAACTCTCATACAGAGAATTCTGTCTATCCCTCCAGATGGAACGTATCGCATACATCTACAACATATGCATATAAACACATAAAAGACATTCATTCAAAATACACATAAACACATAAAGATTCTCATGCAGGAAAAACTGCTCTTTGTATTAATCTCAGAATGCATGTTTACAATGTGTACAAAAGCTCAGACTGCAACAAAGTTTCGACTCTCCTCTCTTCTCCCCAATCTATCTGCCTCTCTCTCTAATGAATCTAGATACAAAGATATTTTCTACCAAAAGGGGATCCTCGAGCTCTTCCCTCCAAGCTACCTACTCATTAATTTATAATGAATTACATTCAATGGCTGTCTAGTCCGAATCAGATCTAGATCTTATCAGCCTGTCAACCATTAAAGGTGACTCTATCTACTATCTGCACAAAGGCATCGATTTGGATCTTCTATCCTAAACATTTAATTACATTCTAAAATTTAAAATGAGAAGGTTGGCGCCTCTCCCTTCCTTGAATGCGTGCTTGATGTGATGTTTAGATGGCACGTTGTTGGGTTGGAGCGATGCTCCTGGACCAATGCACAATAGATTACTTAGGATCAAGGTTAATAAGCTTGTGTGTAACATCTCGCTCTGGCGCACTTACAAAACTTATTCTTTGAGGACACTTGCTCGCAAGTGATCTGGACCTTTCTGATATTAATACATTTATGCTTGATTATGATGCGTTTTGATAGACGACATGATGTTTTACTACTTGATGTAGACAGGTGCTATTGACTCAGTTTTGTTGAGTGTGCAGGGTTTTGGGACCTTGAGGATGCAGAGGCATCGGTGGAACCCCCTTGGACTCCGGATTGAGTCAGGGAGTGCGCTATTTGGGTTGATTCATTTACGGTGATATTGCTTTGTTTTGATGATATGATATTGATTTTATGATATGTTGTTGATGTTCTGACATGATGGTTGATGATGCAGGCAGACGATAGCTTGCCGACCAGACTCACATATGGAGTAAAGGGGCCACACATGATTTCCAGAGAGGTTGAGGGAGAGGTGTGGACAACAGCCCTGCCACAGCCTACTAGCACTCTCGCCATGGCTCGAACTGTAGGTTAAATATTACCTAGTTCGAGAGGATCCACAATGCCGTGAGGGCAGACTGCGATAGTCACTCACGATGATTCTAAGGGGCACGCAATAAGGCGGGGACCTTATTCCTTAGAGCCCTTAGTCTCCCACAAGTTCACCTAGCGGAGTGTTGACTCCAGGGGTTATAGATGTCTACCAATCATTCAAGTCGGTGAGTGGCACCCTTGGAGCACGTGGTGCATGCTGAAGGGCACGTCGTGCAAAAGAAACACAAGTTGGTGAGTGGCACCCTTGGAGCACGTGGTGCGTCCTGAAGGGCACGTCGCGCAACAGAAGAAAACGAGGCGAGTGGCACCCTTGGAGAACGTAGTGCGTCCTGAAGGGCACGTCGCATTGATGATGATGATGATGAGACAACCTAGACGACCCTAAGACCTTAACGCCTCAAGAAATTATCAGAACGACTCCCCTAGTGAATTGTCGCCCAGTTCAAATCTAAACCTAAATTTAAAACATCTCTAAGATAAAATCTTGATAAGCCCTAAGAAAAGATCCTACAAAAATAAACATAAGGGCGTAAACTAAAACCCTCCTAAGTGTTAGTTAAAGTCTTCTTAAATAATGGGGGGGTAAAGTAATGAGGGAGATAAATTAATTGAAACCCATGGTTTTTAAATTATAAAAAGGAAATAAAATTATTTAAAGTGTGGGGGGTATAAAAGTTAGGATTTCAAAAATATAATGAAAAGATTTATAAGAGCATTTATCTTTTTGGGTTTAAAAGAAAAAAAGGGGGGAAAGGAATAAATAATAGAAATAGGGAAACTCATAATAAAGGAAAGTAGGGGACATAGGGTAAAAAGAAAAAAGGAATCAACATTTAAGGAGTTACTAAAAATCAACAACTTCATTTTAGGAAAGTTATTAAAAGCATGAGAGGGGATCTAGGAACCCTAGGAGAAATTTTAGGAGCGACTATAGGGGGTGAGGGAAATGAGTCTTTTAATAGTTTTAAAAAAAATAAATTTTGGAGAAATGTGGGGGACGAGTGACACTTGGATGGGAGAGAATTTTTAGAGGATTGTCAATAAAACTTAAATTAATAATGATTTAGGAAAGTAGGTGGGTCTCGAATTTCTATAAAAGAAGGGGAAATTGGAGGAAGGGGGAACGGTGAGCGTAACATTACGCTGCCGGATTGAGGCTTGACTGTTTTCTTGTGAGGAGTTGGGAATTTCTCAGTTGTATTGGAGTGGTAGCTCAGCCTTGGAGGCGAGCTGAGAAGCTAGTTTTATCTCTGGATCTTGTGTGGCCCCTTTGCGTCTCGGGGGGCTAAGGGGGAAGCAGAGTACCCCTAGTGATTGGCTGGGAGGAACCGGTGAGGTCTCTACGGTTGGAGAGCAGGAGCAGCATGGAGCGAGGGACGCGACACGGAGCACGGGACGCGGCACGGAGCGCAGGACGCGACACGGAGCGTGGGACGTCATCCGAGGCAAGCGAAAGGCAACGGTATGATTTTTACTTCTGGTAGAGTAGACTGCATTTGGATGTATTGTTTAGATCTGCATGTGAATGGGTAATCTAGATGGCTGAATTCTTAACTTCGATCCGGGTTGGATTTTAATACTCTTGATGTCTCGCTCCCTGGTGTGTGATAACCTTGATCTCAAGTGAGGGTGAGGTTCCTTGTTGTGTGCATTCGATCGCCGGATGAGTTCTTGTCTGCATTTCGTCCCTGTACCGTCTTAAAGGATGATTTGTGCCTTATGCCTTTGCCCTTGTGATTACCTGGACGTGGGGTCAGTGTTCAGGCTGGGATTTTTCTGATTTGTGGCTGAAATTTTATGGGTCTGCGTCATACATTGTGGCAGTATTTCTTGGAGGTTGTAATTTGATTATAAAGTGCTCTGGTGTGGTTTTTACAGTCAGCCGTTGTTGGCCACTGATATAGCCATCATGCATAGTGGTGTATACATGGGGGCACTGGGAGGGTGCATGGGTAACAGTTCAGAATGTTATACCTCTGTTGATAGGAAACCTCTATTTCGTTGGGCAATTTGAATGCTTTCTGTTTTTGTTTATTGACCCAAGGGTTCGGACCCATTCTGGAAATTCGAATGCTAATTGTTTTTCTTATTGATCATGAAGGTTTTAACTCATTGGGCATTTCATTTTTCACTATTGCTGCAAATTTCGCTGAGGGAAATGCGGTTCCGATCCTGTAAATTCCTTTGGCATTTCGTTGTTTTCCTTATTGTGGTCTTGTAAAATCGTTGGCATTGCGTTTTTTTATTTTATTATTGCTGCAATTTCGTGTGTGTAATGCTGAGTTTAATGATGGAAATTCGCTGAGTCTACTGCTGGGTATATTGCTGCAATTTCGTGTGTATATTGTTGAGTTATTGCTGCAATTTCGTGTGTATATTGCTGAGTTATTGCTGAAAATTCGTGGAATCTATTGCTGGGTTTTTGCCGAAAATGCGTTGATTCATCGTATGTGGGGGGGGGGGAGTTGAATGATATGCGTTTTGCCTGGTATATCTTGGGCGTTTTTAAATGGCATTCAGTGTACGTGTCGGGCGTTGAATGTTCTGCGTTTTGCTGGTATATATTGAGCGTGCTAAATGGCATTCATGGTATATATTGGGTGTTTGATTGGTATGCGGTTTAAATATTCTAAATGGTTTTATTTTTGGTACAGTGGGTGTCTTTCATTCAGACTGGGCGTTGATGTGTACAGTTGCGTTTTTATTTCTGGGGTCTGCGTTTTTATTTTTGGGTCTACGTTTGACCGAGTTAACCTCTGTCTGCTAACCCTCAACAACTTTATGGTTATGACACACATGGCCATATCTTCCATCGGGACTAGTGTATCCATGAATTTCTGGAAATAATATGTTAACGCTTTAGGTTATTACTTCATACGAGCTCAATTTCTATTCTGTTATGTTTGGGATTGCCTGCCATGGTTGTTTCTTGTGGCCTGAAGAGATATACTGTGTTAGTATGAATGGCATGATGGATTGTGCATAGTCTAGCATCATAAAAATAATTCGTTGTATTTGGGGCCATTTGGGATATCTATGACTGCATTATGGGAGATTTTGGTGCGCAGAAGAGAAGACACGGTATTTATAATCTCATATCTTCTCTTCACTCAGCTGAGATAATTGTGGAAGTGTCTTTTCTCTGTTCATGAACCCTTTTGGTCCTATCTATATTTTATTTTTACTTTTCTGTTATTAATGTTCTATCGCAACCCCTGTTCAGATGAAAATGGCATTTGATGTGCATTACAACAGTGTGCGTTTTGTTACCTCATTCAGACTGCATTTTCAATCAGTGTGCTTTTTCATTTCAACAGTGTGCGTTTTCATTTCAACATTACAGACTGGTTATGGAAACGGATTTGAAGGAGGATTGTGTGTTCATTTCCGCATTGTAAATTAAAATTAGCATGGTTACCCTGTTTATTAAATCAGAGCGATTATTAAGAATGTTATGTTACAATGATCAATTTGAATGTTATGTTATAATGATTTATTTAGCCTTATTAAGAATGTTAAGAATGTTATGTCATAATGATTTATTTATCCTTATGTTATAATGTATAATGATTATTAAGAATGTTATAATGTTATGATATAATGACTAATAAGAATGTTATGTTATAATGATTTATTTATCCTTATGTTATAATGTCATGTTATAATGTTATAATGATTATTAAGAATGTTATAATGTTATGATATAATGATTATTGAGAATGTTATGTTATAATGATTTATTTAACCTTATCATTTCTTTATTTTATCAGGAYATTTATTRATTTAGTTGATACCTCATAAGAAAGGAGAGAGGYTGTGACATAATGAATYTAGATTTAAGTTATGCTTATGAAAATATATCATYATCGTTATRTATCATTAGGRMATTTTATTAATTTAGATGATATCTCAGGAAAAGAGAGTGGATGTGTTATAATGATTTTAAGTTTAAGCAATGCTTATATTTTTGGTTTCCATTGTGGGGTTGGCAGTAAATACGTTCCGAGGTGGGTTACCTTGTTAATATTGCAGGTGGTCAGATGAGGGATTACCTTGATGTTGAGTAAGGTGCTTCTATTTTCATATTCGAGATGGTTGAATGATGTTTAACGTACCATTGTGCAATTAGACTTCTCGTCACAATTTAATTTTCAGATTTTAGACTTGTGCGCAAAGGAATTATGTGATAATAAATGATGGATCCCAACGTTTCCTTGCATTAAAGAATTTATCAATGACTATTTCAATAACAACCCTTGCACCATGTACAGAGAGTGAATGTAATAAGGTGCCAATAAAAAAATGATGATGGTAGATTGATTTAGAGCTTTATTTTTACTACATGGTTATTTAAAGTTAATGTATGATTTTCTTGGTGTGGTCGGTAACTATTGTCCCTTGAGTCATTTTAAATGCCCGATCATAATAACAGTTGTTGCAGTCTGAGTCCGGGTCTTGTGTCTTCCATAGAGGGCGTGGTTGTCTGTTGGTTTGGTTGTACTTGGTTGTTCTTGCATTGCTTGGTCTGCTTGTGTCGGGCGGGGTATAGACACCTCCTTGTAGCCGTAGTATATATGTCCATGTATGTGATTTTTCGGTGTAAAGAATCCAGTTCCGTATCAAGAGTCTCGGGCCCTTTAAATGCAGGGTTTCCACTCTTGCGACACACCTAACAGAGATTACTAGTTTTTGCCCGAGCAGTCGGCCAGGAGCCTGTCTAATATTCTTTCGAGAAGACATAAGACTAAAAGCCCTTCTTTTCTGTGCAGAAATAGTAAACTCAACTACTATGGATTCTTCCCTCGGTGTTAGTACTGTGCATAACCCAGTGTGTCGTTAAATGGTTGTGTCGTGAGTCTAATGTCTATAGTCATAGACACTGATTGATGTTGGTAGATTTAGCCTTTATAGTGTTGGTGTTGATTGTGTCGGGAGGGATGTAGACACCTCCATGTTCCTCAGAACAGTCGCCAGCTCTGAGACCTTAAATGGTTAAAATCGATGGGTACTTGGGCTTGAGCGTTGCTTATGTGTCTTGGAGGTCCTAACCATTGCAGGGTAGGATGGATGGGTAGTCAGTCTGACTTATTTCTAAGTGATCGTCAATGATGCATGCAGTTTCCTGTCGTACGTCGTATGTCGTCTTGATGTGTTCGTCTTGCTTGCGCCTAGTTGGTTGTCGGGTGGCGACATAGAGTCAAGTGTGTCTGTTCCTTCTACACGCACACACACACCTTAAACACAAAAAAAAATAAAAAATAAAAAATTTTTCTCTTGTTATTAGAGTGGTTGTCGTAACGAGGAGGATGTTACATATGGTATCAGAGCCGGTTCGACCCGCGACTTGGGATTCGCTACGGTTTTCGTTGTCATGATTGATTTTATTATACTGTTGCTGATCGAGTTGATTGTGTGCGTGCAGGTAATCATGGTTAGGGGATGCCGCGGAGGCAGACGACGGGGTGCTAGGGGAGGAGGCACAACCCCTCCAACAAAATCCACACCTGAGGGGTCTAACCCCCAGGGAGGCGAGTAGGTTCTCGGACAGGAGTAGATCGCAGTTGCCGATGTCGTGGGGATGATGAGATCTTTTCAGCGCATGTCTGAGGCGCTGATCAGCTGATTGGACAAAGATGAGGCCAGGGCGCCGACACCTGCTGAGGTTCCACCGCGCACACCGACTGTTACAGGTAGCATTCACCGTGAAGTCGAGAAGGTAAAATTTCTTGAGTTATTTGGTGCCCTGGACGACGCAGCAACCGAGGCATGGTTGGAGAATATGGTGATGTGCTTCGCACTTCGCGATTATACCTCCAACATGAAGGTCTGCATGGCGGTCTTTCAACTAAAGGGGAGCGCTCTTCTATGGTGGAAGATGCTCCTGCCGCAGCTAAACATGGCCGTTGAAGACGTGTCATGGGAACTGTTCGAGGAATGGTTCTGAGAGAGATATCTTTCTGAGGAATTCATCGAGCGTCAGCTCAATGAGTTCAACGCCTTATGACAGGGAGGTCGTACGGTGCCCGAGTACGAGGCACGTTTTATGGAGCTGGTCCGATATGCTCCGCACCTTAGTAACTGAGAATCTCAAGGTCAACCGGTTCGTGTTTGGCCTTAACGACAGCCCGCGTCCAAAGGTTAGGATATTGATGCCTCAAACCTTGCACGACATTGTCCAAAAGGCCCACATAGCAGAGGAGGAGCTTATCAGCGGGGGTTAGGCCCAGACTCCAGCGAGACCTGCAGGGCAGGGTATCACCAGTGACGGATCAAGGAGGATGACGTCCCTAAGACCGCTTTTAAGACAAGATTTGGACATTATGAGTTTACTTTTTTACCTTTTGGACTGACAAATTCCCCAGGGGTATTCATGAGTTTGATGAACGGGGTGTTCCGCGAGTACTTGGACAAGTTCGTCCAAGTATTCATTGACGATATTCTGATCTACTCTCGGACGACGAAGGAGCATGACGAGCACTTGCGCTTGATGTGATAATGTTTACGAGAAAACAAATTATATGGGATGCTGTCCAAATGCTCTTTTTATCAATCGAGGATTCACTACTTAGGGCATGTCATCTCCGGCGAAGGTATCGTCTTGGATCCAACTAAGGTTGAGGCTATTATGGAATGGCCTGCGCTGACTAATGTCACAGAAGTGCGTAGTTTTATGGGTTTAGCTGGATACTATCGACGGTTTGTCGAGGGATTTTCAAAGATAGCAAATCCGATCACGGAATTGCAGAAGAAAAAAAAGAAGTTTGTTTGGACAGAGAAATGCGCGGAATCATTTAGGAGGCTTAAGGAGTTGTTGACAATAGCGCCGATACTAAAGGTCCATGACATGGACGTAGACTTCTTGGTATGCACTTTCGCACCCAAAGAAGGTTTAGGCGGAGTCTTGATGCAAGACAGACGAGTGATTGCTTACATTTCCAGGAAACTGAGAAGGCATGAGGAGAATTACGCAACACACGATTTGGAGTTATTAGCCATCGTTTATGACTTGAAGGTTTGGAGACACTACCTTGTTGGACGAAAATTTGAATTAAGGACTGATCATTGTGGACTACAACACATTTTCACGCTAAGCGACCTGAACACGTGACAAAGGCATTGGTCGGAATTGCTTAGCGAGTACAACTTCAAGATTACTTACATAAAGGAAACAGTGAACTGAGTGGCATATGCTTTGAGTCGGAGGCCACGCATCTTTTCGGTGTTACCTCTTCAGACGAATCTACGTGAGAAGATTCTCACCTTACAGCGTGATGATGACTGGTACAAAGAAGTCGAGGATTTTATTGGACAAAACACAATGATGGTACCACGATATGAGGAGTATTCATTTGATAGCGATGGTTTATTGAGGTTTAGAGGTCGGATTTACGTACCACCAAACAATGAGTTGAGGATGTTGATCCTGAGCAAGGATCATAGAGCAGTTTACATGGCTCACCCGAGAGTTACAAAGATGAGGGAAGACCTTAAGCCCTTGTTCTTCTGGAAAGGAATGAAGGCCAACATAGTCAACTTTGTGGCTAGATGTCTAGAGTGTCAGCAGGTAAAGGCTGAACATAGACACCTGGTATTATTAATTCAACCACATTCCATTTCGGAATTAAAATGGGAAGTCATTTCGATGGATTTTATTGTTGGACTGCCACTGAAGACAAGGAGACACGACTCAATTTTTGTAGTAGTGGACACTCTGACGAAGAGTGCTCACTTTATTCCTGTGCATACGACATATCAGGCACCGGACATAGCGAGAGTGTTCATTAGTGAGATTGTGAGGCTGCATGGCATTCCTAAAAGGATTATATCCGATCGAGGATCGGTGTTTACTGGATGATTTTGGACGAGTTTCCAAGAGGCCTTGGGAACTCAACTTAACTTTAGTACTGCATATCACCCAGAGACGGACGGACAGATAGAACGTACGAACCAAACCTTGGAAGACATGTTGCGCATGTACTTGATGGACCAAAAAAATCATTGGGAGGAATTCTTGCCTCTCGTAGAGTTCGCTTACAACAACAGTTACCAGAGCACCATTAAGATGGAACCTTTTGAGTTTCTTTATGGGCGACGGTGTCAGATGCCCTTGAGTTGGGATCGGCTTGAGGATAGGGTCCTGGTGGGACCAGAACCGATCCAAGAAATGGAAGAGCAAATGAAAACCATAAGACAAAGGATAAAGGAAGCGCAGGATCGATGGAAGAGTTATGCCGATGCGCACCGAGTCGACCATAGTTACGAGGTCGTCGATCGAGTCTTCTTGCGGGTTAAACCGCATAAGAGTTCGATCAAGTTTGGAAAGGGAGATAAACTCTCTCCTAGGTTCGTGGGACTTTTCGAGATTGTGGAGAGAAAGGGGCCCATGGCCTATCGACTAGACTTGCCTGATTCTTTGAGGCGTATGCACAATGTTTTTCATGTATCTGTTTTGAGACATTATATTAGTGATCCTACGCATGTGATTGACATAAGTTCCTTGCAAGTATCGGACGAGGGAGCGCTCACGGCTGAGCCAGTCCGCATTTTAGATCATCGCGTTCGACGGTTACGACGTCGAATGGTAGATCAGGTCAAGGTCCAGTGGGACAGTTATAGTCCGCACTCGGCGACCTGGGAGGACGCATATGATATGCGCCAGCAGTTTCCATTTTTGTTTGATAGATAGACTTATGATACTGTGGTACTTATGATATTGTGGTACATTTATTTCGATATTTATACTGAGAAAATTCGGGATGAAGTTTAGACCAAGAGGGGGTGTATGTAACATCCCGCTCTGGCGCACTTACAAAACTTATTCTTTGAGGACACTTTCTCGCAAGTGATCTGGACCTTTCTGATATTAATACATTTATGCTTGATTATGATGCATTTTGATAGACGACATGATGTTTTACTACTTGATGTAGACAGGTGCTATTGACTCAGTTTTGTTGAGTGTGCAGGGTTTTGGGACCTTGAGGATGTAGAGGCATCGGTGGAACCCCCTTGGACTCCGGATTGAGTCAGGGAGTGCGCTATTTGGGTTGACTCATTTACGGTGATATTGCTTTGTTTTGATGATATGATATTGATTTTATGATATGTTGTTGACGTTCTGACACGATGGTTGATGATGCAGGATGACGATAGCTTGCCGACCAGACTCACATATGGAGTAAAGGGGCCACACATTATTTCCAGAGAGGTTGAGGGAGAGGTGTGGACAACAACCTTGCCACAGCCTACTAGCACTCCCGCCGTGGCTTGAACTGTAGGTTAACGATTACCTAGTTCGAGAGGATCCACGATGCCGTGAGGGCAGACTGCGACAGTCGCTCACGATGATTCTAAGGGGTGCGCAATAAGGCGGGGGCCTTATTACTTAGATCCCTTAGTCTCCCACAAGTTCATCTGGCGGAGTGTTGACTCCAGGGGTTATAGATGTCTACCAATCAGTGAAGTCAGCGAGTGGCACCCTTGGAGCACGTGGTGCATCCTGAAGGGCACATCGCGCAAAAGAAACACAAGTTGGCAAGTGGCACCCTTGGAGCACGTGGTGCGTCTTGAAGGGCACGTCGCGCAACAGAAGCAAATGAGGCAAGTGGCACCCTTGGAGCACGTAGTGCGTCCTGAAGGGAACGTCGCATTGATGATGATGATGAGACAACCTAGATGACCCTAATACCTTAACGCGTTAAGAAATTCTTAGAACGACTCCCCTAGTGAATTGTCGCCCAGTTCAAATCTAAACTTAAATTTAAAACATCTCTAAGATAAAATCTTGATAAGCCCTAGGAAAAGATCCTACAAAAATAAACATAAGGGCGTAAACTAAAACCCTCCTAAGTGTTAGTTAAAGTCTTCTTAAATAATGGGGGGGTAAAGTAATGAGGGAGATAAATTAATTGAAACCCATGGTTTTTAAATTATAAAAAGGAAATAAAATTATTTAAAGTGTGGGGGGTATAAAAGTTAGGATTTCAAAAATATAATGAAAAGATTTATAAGAGAATTTATCTTTTTGGGTTTAAAAGAAAAAAAAGGGGGGAAAGGAATAAATAATAGAAATAGGGAAACTCATAATAAAGGAAAGTAGGGGACATAGGGTAAAAAGCAAAAAGGAATCAACAGTTAAGGAGTTACTAAAAATCAGCAACTTCATTTTAGGAAAGTTATTAAAAGCATGAGAGGGGATCTAGGAACCCTAGGAGCAATTTTATGAGCGACTATAGGGGGTGAGGGAAATGAGCCTTTTAATAGTTTTAAAGAAAATAAATTTTGGAGAAACGTGGGGGACGAGTGACACTTGGACGACATATAATTTTTAGAGGATTGTCAATAAAACTTAAATTAATAATGATTTAGGATAGTAGGTGGGTCTCGAATTTCTATAAAAGAAGGGGAAATTGGAGGAAGGGGGAACAGTGAGCGTAATGTTACGCTGCCGGATTGAGGCTTGACTGTTTGCTTGTGAGGAGTTGGGAATTTCTCAACTGTATTGGAGTGGCAGCTCAGCCTTGGAGGCGAGCTGGGAAGCTAGTTTTATCTCTGGATATTGTGTGGCCCCTTTGCGGCTCGGGGGGCTAAGGGGGAAGCAGAGCACCCCTAGCGCTTGGCTGGGAGGTACCGGTGAGGTCTCTACGGTCGGCGAGCAGGAGAGGCACAGAGCGCGGGACGTGACACGGAGCGCGGGACATCATCCGAGGCAAGTGAAAGGCAATAGTATGATTTTTACTTCTGGTAGAGTAGACTGCATTTGGATGTATTGTTTAAATCTGCATGTGAATGGGTAATCTAGATGGATGAATTCTTAACTTCGATCCGGGTTGGATTTTAATACTGTTGATGTCTCGCTCCCTGGTGTGTGATAACCTTGGTCTCAAGTGAGGGTGAGGTTCCTTGTTGTGTGCATTCGATCACTAGATGAGTTCTTGTCTGCATTTCGTCCCTGTACCGTCTTAAAGGATGACTTGTGCCTTATGCCTTTGCCCTTGTGATTACCTGGATGTGGGGTCAGCGTTCAGGCTGGGATTTTTTTGATTTGTGGCTGAAATTTTATGGGTCTACGTCATACATTGTGGAAGTATTTCCTGGAGGTTGTAATTTGATTATAAAGTGCTCTGGTGTGGTTTTTACACTCAGTTGTTGTTGGCCACTGATATAGCCATCATGCATAGTGGTGTATACATGGGGGCACTGGGAGGGCGCATGGGTAACAGTTGGGAATGTTATACCTCTGTTGATAGGAAACCTCTGTTTCGTTGGGCAATTTGAATGCTTTCTGTTTTTGTTTATTGACCCAAGGGTTCGAACCCATTCTGGCAATTCGAATGCTAATTGTTTTGCTTATTGATCATGAAGGTTTTAACTCATTGGGCATTTCGTTTTTCACTATTGCTCCAAATTTCGCTGAGGGAAATGCGGTTCCGATCCTGTAAATTCGTTTGGCATTTCGTTGTTTTCCTTATTGTGGTCTTGTAAAATTGTTGGCATTGCGTTTTTTTATTTTATTATTGCTGCAATTTTGTGTGTGTAATGCTGGAAATTCATTGAGTCACTGATGGGTATATTGCTGCAATTTCGTGTGTATATTGCTGAGTTATTGCTGAAAATTCGTGGAATCTATTGCTGGGTTTTTGCCGAAAATGCGTTGATTCATCGTATGTGGGGGGGGGCGTTGAATGATCTGCATTTTGCCTGGTATATCTTGGGCGTTTTTAAATGGCATTCACTTTACGTGTCAGGCATTTAATGTTCTGCGTTTTGCTGGTATATATTGAGTGTGCTAAATGGAATTCATGGTATATATTGGGCGTTTGATTGGTCTGCGGTTTAAATATTCTAAATGGTTTTATTTTTGGTACAGTGGGTTTCTTTCATTCAGACTGGGCGTTGATGTGTACAGTTGCGTTTTTATTTCTGGGGTCTGCGTTTTTATTTTTGGGTCTGCGTTTGACCGAGTTAACCTCTGTCTGCTAACCCTCAACAACTTTCTGGTTATGACACACACATCCATATCTTCCATCGGGACTAGTGTATCCATGAATTTCTGGAAATAATATGTTAACGCTTTAGGTTATTACTTCATACGAGCTCAATTTCTATTCTGTTATGTTTGGGATTGCCTGCCATGGTTGTGTCTTGTGGCCTGAAGAGATATACTGTGTTAGTATGAATGGCATGATGGATTGTGCATAGTCTAGCATCATAAAAATAATTCGTTGTATTTGGGGCCATTTGGGATATCTATGACTGCATTATGGGAAATTTTGGTGCGCAGAAGAGAAGACACGGTATTTATAATCTCATATCTTCTCTTCACTAAGTTGAGATAATTGTGGAAGTGTCTTTTCTCTGTTCATGAACCCTTTTGGTCCTATCTATATTTTATTTTTACTTTTCTGTTATTAATGTTCTATCGCAACCCCTGTTCAGATGAAAATGGCATTTGATGTGCATTACAACAATGTGTGTTTTGTTACCTCATCCAGACTGTGTTTTCAATCAGTGTGCGTTTTCATTTCAACAGTGTGCGTTTTCATTTCAACATTACAGACTGGTTATGGAAACGGATTTGAAGGAGGACTGTGTGTTCATTTCCGCATTGTAAATTAAAATTAACATGGTTACCCTGTTTATTAAATCAGAGCGATTATTAAGAATGTTATGTTACAATGATCAATTTGAATGTTATGTTATAATGATTTATTTAGCCTTATTAAGAACGTTAAGAATGTTATGTCATAATGATTTATTTATCCTTATGTTATACTGTTATGTTATAATGTATAATGATTATTAAGAATGTTATAATGTTATGATATAATGACTAATAAGAATGTTCTGTTATAATGATTTATTTATCCTTATGTTATAATGTCATATTATAATGTTATAATGATTATTAAGAATGTTATAATGTTATGATATAATGATTATTGAGAATGTTATGTTATAATGATTTATTTAACCTTATCATTTCTTTATTTTATCAGGACATTTATTAATTTAGTTGATACCTCATAAGAAAGGAGAGAGGCTGTGACATAATGAATCTAGATTTAAGTTATGCTTATGAAAATATATCATCATCGTTATATATCATTAGGACATTTTATTAATTTAGATGATATCTCAGGAAAAGAGAGTGGATGTGTTATAATGATTTTAAGTTTAAGCAATGCTTATATTTTTGGTTTCCATTGTGGGGTTGGYAGTAAATACRTTYCGAGGTGGGTTACCTTGTTAATATTGCAGGTGGTCAGATGAGGGATTACCTTGATGTTGAGTAAGGTGCTTCTATTTTCATATTYGAGATGGTTGAATGATGWTTAACGTACCATTKTGCAATTAGACTTCTCGTCACAATTTAATTTTCAGATTTTAGACTTGTGCGCAAAGGAATTATGTGATAATAAATGATGGATCCCAACGTTTCCTTGCATTAAAGAATTTATCAATGACTATTTCAATAACAACCCTTGCACTATGTACAGAGAGTGAATGTAATAAGGCGCCAATAAAAAAATGATGATGGTAGATTGATTTAGAGATTTATTATTACTACATGGTTATTTAAAGTTAATGTATGATTTTCTTGGTGTGGTCGGTAACTATTGTCCCTTGAGTCATTTTCAGTGCCCGGTCATAATAACGGTTGTTGCAGTCTGAGTCCGAGTCTTGTGTCTTCCATAGAGGGCGTGGTTGTCTGTTGGTTTGGTTGTAGTTGGTTGTTCTTGCATTGCTTGGTCTGCTTGTGTCGGGCGGGGTATAGACACCTCGTTGTAGCCGTAGTATATATGTCTGTGTGTGTGATTTTTCGGTGTAAAGAATCCAGTGCCGTATCACGAGTCTCGGGCCCTTTAAAGGCAGGGTTTCCACTCTTGCAACACACCTGACAGAGATTACTAGTTTCTGCTTGAGCAGTTTGCCAGGAGCCTATCTAATCTTCTTTAGAGAAGAGATAAGACTAAAAGCCCTGCTTTTCTGTGCAGAAATAGTAAACTCTACTACTATGGATTCTTCCCTCGGTGTTAGTACTGTGCATAACCCAGTGTGTCATTAAATGGTTGTGTTGTGAGTCTAATGTCTATAGTCGTAGACACTGATTGATGTTGGTAGATTTAGCCTTTATAGTGTTGGTTTTGATTGTGTCGGGCGGGATGTAGACACCTCCATGTTCCTCAGAATAGTCACCATCCCTGAGACCTTAAATGGTTAAAATCGATGGGAACCTGGGCTTGAGATTTTCTTATGTGTCTTGGAGGTCCTAACCATTGCAGGGTAGGATGGATGGGTGGTCAGTCTGACTTATTTCTAGGTGATCGTCAATGATGCATGCAGTTTCCTGTCATACGTCGTATGTCGTCCTTATGTGTTCATCTTGCTTGTGCCTAGTTTGTTTTCGGGTGGCGACGTAGAGTCAAGTGTGTCTGTTCCTTCTACACACGCGCACACACCTTAAACACACACAAAAAAAGAAAAAGTTGCACCTGTTATTAGAGTGGTTGTCGTAACGAGGAGGATGTTACATATTGGTGTCACCTGTTCTATCCTTACAGACATTTAATTACATTCTAAAATTTAAAATGAGAAGGTTGGCGCCTCTCCCTTCCTTGAATGCGCGCTTGATGTGATGTTTAGATGGCGCGTTGCTGGGTTGGAGAGATGCTCCTGGACCAATGCACAATAGATTACTTAGGATCAAGGTTAATAAGATTGTGAAAAAGGTCTTGGATAAGACGACTACTTTTTCTGAAAGATTATCCATCCAGCTTCGCCTCCTACTTGTCATTATGGAAGATCATGGTTGGGATATTGGACATGGGAGATTTATTTTTTTCCCCTGTGTGGTCCTCTTGTCGTGAATTTGAATGCATGGTTCGTTATCTCTTTCAAGGTCAAAAATAATTTGGGTTTGGGAATTCTATTAGGTTGGCACAATTCAACTCAGATTTCAAGGGTGCTTGTCGGGTCTTGGGGTGTAAAACATCCGACCGCTGAGTGGATTTCCTATGGATGGTTCCAGAAAATTCCATTCTCCTTAAGTGATAAAACCCTTCATTCGGGGTTTCTACCACACTCTGCTCATCCAGAGTTTTCCAATCACGGTCTCCATGCTCAAAACTGAGCCTAGAACCAACGGATATATCTCTCTGAGTTTCTTTGGGCATTCATTGGTTGAGGGCCACGTGGAGCCCATGTGGATCCACCCCATACATACTATATCCAAGTTCCTTCCTCCATGATGGAAGACCATCCACCGTATGATCCCATCACTAGGCTTACTCTCTTTCTCCTACATCATCGATGGAGGAATTTAGTGTTTCAATGCTTCACGCCTCTTTACTATCTACGCACGAGACCACCTGGAGTTCTAAACTTTTGAATTCCCATAAGCTCATCATGTGGCTCTAGCCTTTGGAATGTTCAGTCTCTCTACTATACTACATCCAAGATCCTCCAGAGTCCTGATGTCCTAGACTCCTGGTCATTTCACCAACCACATTGGCTAAGCAGACATGTATCAGGAAATGACACATAGGAGGGGTCAGGGTGACATGTGTTAGGTTCCAATGGGCCTATAGGGTACATGATACACACAAATCCAAGTGACACGGGGCGAGTCAAGCTAGGGTCCACATCACCCTGGGTGATGTCACTACACCACGTCACCCCGGACTGACAAGATTCTAACATTCCTCAGATCTCACGGTCGAGATCCAGCCATGTAGATTTATAGATCTATGACTTTGGTTACCTCGAGGATTTGACATTTGGGAGTGTTGCGATGCAAACTCCTCTTATCTTCTGAAGTGCCTAACCTATGAACTAAATGGGTTAGCACCACGCATCTTCGGTAAATCAACGACTATAAAAGGACATGAAGGATCCCTTGATCTATGGTTCTGGATCCTTCACGGCTTCGCCTTTGAGGTTTTGTATCTTGGTTTAGTTGGTAATATAGGTTCACCTAGCTACCCGAGGAACCGCCTAATGTTGGTCAACCTTACGGGAAACCGAGTCTCCTGGCTACCTTTAGCTAGTATAAGGTTGGTACGGTTAGTCATACTCTAAAGTCCCGGACTTCCGGAGCTCCGAACCCAGGAGGACTTAGCTTCCGTAGGATTATCCCAATTTTCCTAGGTATTAGCCATATGGGTCCTCTTGAACGGATCTCATCTGCTCGTCTTCCAAACGAAGAGACCTCCTCTTTTCAAGGCATGAAATTCTCTATCCTTCCTAACATTTATGATGAAATGGTTAAGGACTTGGGCCTGGAATTCTGGTCACATAGTAAGGAGTCTGAAAGAGGTATCCTATTCAGACAGACAGGTTCAGGTCGACACGATATCTCCTATCTCGGTCGTCTTACAAGCTTATGTCCCCAGACGCCTTAGGAGCTAAGCTGGGTATACAGACTATCAGTCAGAAGTGTAAGTTCACAAATAGATGAAGGAATACACATATCATAACCATTCCACACAGAAACCATTTATAAATACACATATGTATAAATCCATGCATTCATCCTTTATTCCAATTCAATACATAAAACAAGGAAAATACTTATCAGAACCATATAACGTGAAGAAACTTATGAAAGGGGTGCCCATTTCCTCCCAACCATAGGCTCAATCACTCCTAATGGATTTACCACTAACCACCCATGAGATAGAACACTGTGCTCTGAGATATAATCTATTCTTCCGGCTCAACGACAGTACGAACGAAGGTTACTCTCCTCCTCCCACAGGATATTGGCAACAGTTTACACAATACCAAGCAAGGAGGACCAACCTCGTTTATGAGCTTGTATCATAACCCTGCTATCCATTTTCCCTGTGACCAGAACGCTCATTCCTTAGTTCTCCCTTGAACTTGAGAGCTTAGCCTCTCATCTCTTCACTCTTCACAGGTATCTCTATGCCCACCACACCTTCCTTTGTTGCCTTCCTCAGAAATATTGCATGTGGTTCGAATTCTCAGTCCGTGGTCAGGTCTGAAATACTTACAGATGGGTGCTTTTCCCCATCCCCTCATTAACCCTTTAGGAGGTATTCCCACCTACCAGCCTGACTGTAATTCATTTCTGAGTCACAATATTGTTCTGGTCCTGAGCAATTAAATCCAATAAGGTATTGGTTTGGTGGAGGTTAACACAACCATTCCTGGTCCCCTTCACCATCTCTTTCATAACATTCATGGTCTCTCTTAGTACACCTCCCTTCCAACAGTCATGTAACACTTATCCATTTTCTAGTAAATATTAGAATTTACATTCATTGACCTTTTATACAAAGGTCCATCAAACCAAACATTCACACATATTGAGTTTGCAATAGTCTCTTGGCCAATATAGTTATATTTACAAACTGGGTGAAACAAGGTGTTATTATTCCCTCCCCCTTAAAGAAACATCGTTGTCAGACAATTGGCTTAGGTTGATGGATAATTGGTATGGATTGTTGGTTTTCATTGATGTCAACTACTGGAGAGTGATATTGTATATTGATGTCAACCCTTGGAGAAAATCCTGTAGCGAATTCCGGTAGCACAAAGGTTTGGGTAATGGACCCAAGGCTGTTTCATGTATAATGGTATGAGTTTTGATATATTTGCAGGTAACACTATTCTAGATGTATAGTACATGTCATTCCATTTATGGTGGTATGTGGAACGTCCCATAACTCCTCACGGTTTGAGATTTATGTCCTTACAAAGTTGGAGGACCCTCATATGTCATCTAGAAGCCCCAAAAGGTCAAAGTAGTCAAAGTGGTTTACGAGATTTTAGAAGGTAAATAATAAAGTGAAGTGTTGAGTGTACTATAATTCAAAGTGAATACAAAATAAGTTATTTAAATAATAAATTTAATGGAGAAATTAGAAGTGGGTTAACCCTAAAATAATTAAAGTGGGTAAAGTGACCTAGAAGATGCTTCTAAGGAAGATACTTAGAGAGTATAAATAAGAGACAATGCTCTCTCATTTTACATCACACTTGAGAATATTGAATATCTATAGGTGAATTAGGTAACCAAAGGATATATAAGACAAATTTCAGAGGGAAGGTGAAGAAAAGAAGGCCGAAATTCAAGGGAGGATAAATTCTTTTGATGATGCTT
Organism: Picea engelmannii; assembly: GCA_009831015.1. Classification (NCBI taxonomy): domain Eukaryota; kingdom Viridiplantae; phylum Streptophyta; class Pinopsida; order Pinales; family Pinaceae; genus Picea; species Picea engelmannii. The sequence continues at coordinate 952,658 of ML780332.1, forward strand.
TCTAAGGTATGTTATATACAGGCCATCTGACCATTTTCACAATAACTTTTTTTCTAGAATGTTTCAGACCGTGAAATTGATAGGACATTGAGGAAACATATAAAAGTGTCTATGGTAAACATTTTATCTTGTGAGTTTTTGTATTTTTGGAGTTACACTCCATGGAAAATAGGGTTTGTGGCTAGTCCTGAAACTAGTCTAAAACATGTGTTTCGGGTAAAAACGTCATAACTTATTCATAACAGATCCAAATTCAGTAAGATAAAATGTGTTGTTTACATTAAATTATTTAGTATTCTTTGTAAAATTTCATATCCATTCATCAAATATTCCATGCGGGGCATGCTCTACAAGGTCGCTCTCTAGAATAAGCCAAAATTCAACAAGGTATGCCATTTTTTCTATAAATCATTTTCTGAGAGGTTTCAAGTAGTGACACCTAGAGGAATTGCATAAAACACACTGAAGAACATTGTGTACTATTTTCATATATTTATTCATTACAAGTACATAGTTATGATTATTTCAAGTTAGGGTTGTTGACTAATCCAAAACTAGTCATGTGAGATTAAAGAAAAGTTTGATGAAAATGCTAGTCTCTTGTTGTTAAAGTTAAGAAAGGTTTGCAGGTATGTGATCATATACACTAGGTTTATTATAGAGTTACAAATCAGATTTGGATGATGAAATTGATGAGGGATTTTGGTTGAGGTACATGTTGGGTAAATGGTTGAGACAAGTAGTTGATGAGTTGACACATACATTAGGTGTATAGTTGATGATGTTGGTACATCTTGATGAGTCATAGTTGATGAGAAGTTGATACATGATTGGTACATACTTGGTACATGGTTGGAGGCACTTGTTAGTAGTATTGTTGACACATGGTTTATGGATGATGTAGCATACTTGTATCGGTATATTATTAGAAACACATATTTATCTTGGTGATGATTATGAGTTGTTGTGTTATGCTTGGTTGATGCACATCTTTGAGAGTTGTCTTGGTGATTGATCTTGGTGAGTAGATCTGATTTGGTTGATAATATTGATAATATAGGTTGTTGTGATAGGTTATTTGGAATGGTTGTTGTGACATGTTATTTGTACAGGTTTGGTGCATGGTTGATGCACTTGTTCATGGTACAGGTTGATATATATGTTGGTGCATGGTTGATGAAATTTTTTTATGGTACAAGTTGACTACAGGTTGTTTGGTACAGGTTGGTGCATAGTTGGTGCATGGTTGATGCACTTGTTTATGGTACAGGTTGATTACATGTTGAGGTACATGTTGATGCATGGTTGATGCATGGTTCAGGTTATTGGTACAGGTTGTTTGGTGCAGGTTAATTGGTACATGTTTACAATAGTATACCTCACGGTGATAGTGTTACAGTGGTTCCATCATTCTACTTCTACGTCAGGGTGGTTGGAAGGGGAAAAGATAGGTGGTTGTAGCCACCTTCCAGTTGTAGTCGGAGAACATAGGGGGTTGTAGCCTCCTTCTAGTTTTAGACAAAGAATTGGGGAGTTGGATTTTCCCTCAGGTTGTAGCCTGATAAATTAGGGGGTTGGAGCCTCCTTCCAGTTGCAGCTAGAAAAAAAAAGAAGTTGGTGCTTTCAATGAATGTAATTATTCAAGAAATATAATAAAAATCATTCTGTGGTTTTCTCTCGCTTTGGGTTTCCACGTAAAACACTCGTGTACTTTGTATGTGTATGATTGTTCATTTGTTCATTGCTTATTTACTCTATAGTTATTGTATGATAATGCTACATTGATATAACACTTGGATTATATGGTTAAAAAGGATTAAATTTCTCTATTACTGATTCACTCCCCCCTCTCAATAATCCAGCAATTGGAGAGCCAGTTCTTTTAGGAAACAATTTAACCACTGGAAGGAGATCATGGATTATTCTAAGAATGGAGTACCAATGTTTAATGGTCATAATGGTTTTAAGTATGATACGTGGAGCATAAGGATGAAAGTATTTTTACAGGCACAAGGACATTATATTTGGCTATCAGTTGTTACAGGATATGAGAGTTCAAAAAGGGCAAAGACTACAACCAAGAAGGAATTGGGGAAGAATAACAAAATAGAAATGGATTTCATCTGGGAAGGATTACCTAATCCAGTAAGAGAAAAGGTTGGTAAATGTTCATCAACCAAAAAACTTTTGGATAAGTTACATGACATATATTCTTCACCCATCATAGATTCAAAAAATGTCAAAGAAGATGCAGATACAAATCAAGAATAATTATGTTCACCATGTCATGTAGATTCAGAAGATGAAGAGTACATAATCACGAGAGATATGTTGTTTTGTTTTAATTGTGAAAAACGTGGACACTTTGAAATATAATGCCATGAAGGAAATGAGACAAAAAAACTAATTGAAAAGGAAGATGATTATGAAGAACAATTGATTAGTGCTTTAGATGAACTAAGAGAAGAAAAAAATTCACTCAAGAAAGAATTGATGAAACAAAAGGAAAGTGATCACATTTTTGAATAAGCCCAACAAGTCATCAAGAACTTAAGAACTCAGCTAGAAGAATCCAAAAAGTTCGAAGAAAATCTTGAGTATCAAAAATAGTGTTTGGAAACCAACATAACAACAAAAAAGGAATAAGCATAAATGGGAGAGAAGATATTGACAGATCATGTTAAGGAAAGAACTAACGATCTAAGCCAGCTTGAGGTAGATTTTGGTCAAGAAGAGAAAGGAATTGAAGAAGAAATAATCACATTAAAAATTCAGCTTGAAGAAGTGAAAAGAACAAAAGAATTCATGAAGTCTCAGATAATGAAGAAATAAGAAGAGTTTGAGAAGTTTGAAGAAGAAGTTGTCACATTGAGAAGTAAAATCGTCAAACTAAACAAGAACGTTGAAGAGAAAAAAATATCCACATCAATTATAGAGAATGAAGAGAAGCACTTTAGGTTGGTAGAAAAGAAGAATGAAGAAAATAGAAAGAGTTATGCAGAAGTAATCAAAGGAAGGAATCATGGTCAACCAGAATCTAAAAAAACTATTGAAGATACATATTCAAGAAGGTCATCCATGTTCAAGCCACAAAGAAGCTTCAATCATGATCATGATCAGTCAAGGAAAAAATTCAGAAGGACCATGCCACAAAGAAGATCATTCTCCCAGGTATGGAAATTTATTTTATGGTCATTGTTTTTATTGTACTAACTTTGGACATAAGGTTGCAGATTGCACGGATTATAAAATAAATGTTCAAGCAAGAAGTGCCTATGTGGTCACATGTAACATTGAGTGTTACAAATTTCATAACTATGGACACATAGCCAATGATTATAAAAGCATGATCGACACTTCCATGAAAGAGAATATCGATATCAAATATAAGAAAGTATGGATACGAAAACATGAAGAACATGTGAACAAAGTTTAGGTACTAGAGATCACAGTATTGGTAATAAAACAAGATTCAAAAAATTCTACAAAGAAAAATGAAGATATATAGGGGCTTCCGCAGTGCAATATATTAGATATTATTTTTGGGATTAACTGCGTAGTGTCATATAGATAAAGGTTTGGAAAATAACTGAAAGAAAGGAAGGACAGGTAAATAAGGAACAAGTTTAATATATTGTACTTTCAAGCATTGTAGTGAAAGATGAACCCACATACATAAACAAAGATGTCAGATCTCAGAGAGATAATGAATCTACCAATGAAGATGAAGACAAATCTACCAATGAAGATGATGATGAATACACATCAGAGAAGGAATTGTTCTGAGCCATCCGGCTTAGAGACTCCCAAGTAATATGAATATTAGACAGGGGATTCTATGCGATAGTTGTGACAGACCAAAGAACCATCCTTCGAGTAGCTTGCAGAGTTTGAGAAGACAAATTCAGAGAAATCAGTTAGCAGAAGTATAATTTGATAGATTAATCAAGACTTCATGATAGTATAGTGATAAATGGGTCAACATTATGGAAAATTGCGCAAGTAGAGTCTTGGAAAGTATGGACAAAGATGGATTCGTAAGAACACTTAGCAGGTTTGGACAAATATATGAAATTGGACGAGAGCATGGATTCATAGATTGGTTCAGAGACAAAGGAATATTATCACAATGGATGATAATTACACAGGAAATGGATCAAACAATGCTAATGGATTCCAAATTGATAGATATTTTTTGGACACATGAAGTGCATACATCAATTCACATTCAAAACAGAGTAATGCTAAGAAACAACATTGAAAAAACTCCCTACGAACTATGGAAAGGAAGCACATATAACAACCTCTACATCAAGGTAACTCAAGGTAATATTTTATTAATTGAAATTTATGTTGATGATATTTTTTTGGAAGTACTAATGACAGGTTAAGCTAGAAATTTGCAAAGGATATGCATAATGAATTTGAAATGTCATTACTTGGAGAACTATCCATCTTTTTACGTCTTCAGATTTGTCAAAGAAACCAAGGAATTTTTATTTCTTGATCTAAGTATATCAGAGAAATGCTAAAGCGGTTCCGAATGGAAGATTGCAAAACAATTACCACTCCTATGCAAACCAATTGCAAGTTGAGAAAATATGATGATTCAATGTCTATAGAACAGAGGCAATATAGGTCAATGATTGGTATCTTACTATATGTGACAACATCCATACTATATGTAATGCAGGCAGTTGGACAGGTGGCACGATTTCAAGCAGCACCAAAGGAATCACATGTATTAGAAGTGAAGAGAATTTTCAGATATATCAAAGGAACATAAGATTTTTTATTATGGTATCCAAAAGGAAAGGATCTATCACTTATTGCCTACACATTTGCATATTGGGCAGGTTGCATTGATGACCGATGAAGCACTAGTGGAGCAACGTTCTAATTGGGTGAGTGTTTAGTATCTTGGCTAAGTACTAAACAATCATCAATATCCTTATCTACAGCCGAGGCAGAGTATATTGCAGCAATAACATGTTGTGCACAGGTTCTATGGATGAAACAAACTTTGACAGATATACAGGTTGAGTATGATGAACCCATTCTAATCTATTGTGTTAATACAAGCACCATTAGTATCTCAAAAAACACGGTGATGCACTCCAAGATGAAACACATTCCAATCAAGTATCACTTTCTATGGGAACATGTTGCAAAGAAGAACATCAGAGTTGAATATGTGGGCAAAATAAAAAGTGACATACATCTTTACAAAACTGCTTCCACGGGAATCCCTTGAATATCTTTGCCAGAGAATAGGAGTAATTTCTACTCCAAAATGAATGCTTTTGAATGCTTATCTTATATGTCTTAGATGTACATGAGGAAGCACCATAAATAGGACAAAGGGGGAGAGATTTATTATATGCAAAGGTAAATTCTTTGAGAGAGAGAATAGAGACATGTTTCCAAGGGGAGCGATTGTCACAAGGGAAGAATGAGTGATATGAATTCATAGTGATACCCTTTGTCAAAGGGGGAGATATTATTCATATGAAGGGAAAGAGAGTAATCAGAGGCTTATAAACACAAAGAAAAATCAAAGGAATGTAGACAGTGGGAGCAACCCCAAGGAGAGTTCAGTAAGGGGGAGCAACCCCAAAGGGAGATACCGTTTTCCATTGATGTCAAAGGGGGCGATATAGAAACATTGATGAAGAGTATAATCATGAATGTTATCATGACTAAGTGTTGCCATCAATGCCAAAGGGGGATATTTTCAGACAATTGGCTTAGGTTGATGGATAGTTGGTATGGATTAGAAGTGGACCCAACCCTAAAATAAGGAAAGTGGGGCCAAGTGATCTAGAAGATGCTTTTAAGGAAGCTACCTGGAGAGTATAAGTAAGAGGCAAGGCTCTCTCATTTTACATAAAAATTGAGCATATTGAATATATATAGGTGTCTGAGGTAACCAAATTTTATCTAATCCTAATTTCATAGGGAAGGTGAAGAAAATAAGGCCAAAATTCAAGGGAGGATAAATTCTTTTGATGATGCTTTCTAAGGTATGTTATTTACAGGTCATCTCTCCATTTTCGCAATAATGTTTTTTTCTATAATGATTCAGACCGTGAAATTGATAGGCCATTGAGGAAACATATCCAAGTATTTGCGGTAAAACTTTCATCTTGTGGGTCGTTGTATTTTTGGAGTTACACTCCATGGAAAATAGGGCTTGTGGCTAGTTCTGAAACTAGTCTAAAACATGTGTTTTGGGTAAAAACATTATAACTTCTTCATAAAGATCTAAATTTAGTAATACCAAATGTGTTGGTTATATTACATTCTTTGGTATTCTATGTCATATTTTCAGATCCATTCAACAAATATTCTGTGCGGGGCATGCTCTACAAGGTCTCTCTCTAGAATAAGACAAAATTCAACAAGGTATGCCATTTTTTCTATAACTCATTTTCTGAGAGGTTCTAAGTAGTGACACCTAGAGGAATTGCATAAAACACATTGAAGAACATTGTGTACTATTTTCATATCTTTATTCATTACATGTACATAGTTATGATTATTTCAAGTTAGGGTTGTTGACTAATCCAAAACTAGTCATGTGAGACTAAAGAAAAGTTTGATAAAAATGTTAGTCTTTTTTTTTTAAAGTTAAGGAAGGTTTGTAGGTATGTGATCATATACACCAGGTCTATTAAAGAGTTACAAATCATATTTGGATGATGAAATTGATGAGGGATTGTGGTTGAGGTACATGTTGGGTACATGGTTGAGACAAGTAGTTGATGAGTTGGCACATACATGAGGTGTATATTTGATAATGTTGGTACATATTGATGAGTAGTTGATACATGATTGGTACATACTTGGTACATGGTTGGAGGCACTTGTTAGTAGTATTGTTGACACATGGTTTATGGATGATGCAACATACTTGTATTGGTATATTATTAGAAGCACATATTGATATTGGTGATGATTATGAGTTGTTGTGTTATGCTTGGTTGATGCACATCTTTGAGAGTTGTCTTGGTGATTGATATTGATGAGTAGATATGATTTGGTTGATAAGATTGATGAGATAGATTGTTGTGATAGGTTGTTTGGACAAGTTGTTGTGACATGTTATTTGTACAGGTTTGGTACATGGTTGATGCATGGTTCATGTTATTGGTACAAGTTGTTCAGTGCAGGTTGATTTGTTCCAAGTGGTGACACCTAGACGAATTGTATAAAACACACTAAAGAACATTGTCTACTATTTTCAGATCATTATTCATTACAGGTACATAGTTATGATTATTTCAATTTAGGGTTGTTGACTAATCCAAAACTAGTCATATGAGACTAAAGAAAAGTTTGATGAAAATTCTAGTCTCCTGTTGTTAAAGTTAAGGAAGGTTTTTAGGTATGTGATCATATACACTAGGTCTATTACAGAGTTACAAATCAGATTTGGAATTGATGAGGGATTTTGGTTGAGGTACATGTTGGGTACATGGTTGACACAAGTAGTTGATGAGTTGACACATACATGAGGTGTATAGTTGATGATGTTGGTACATCTTGATGAATCATATTTGATGAGTAGTTGATACAGGATTGGTACATACTTGGTACATGGTTGGAGGCACTTGTTAGTAGTATTGTTGACACATGGTTTATGGATGATGCATCATACTTGTATTGGTATATTATTAGAAACACATATTGATCTTGGTGATGATTATGAGTTGTTGAGTTATGCTTGGATGATGTACATCTTTGATATTTGTCTTTGTGATTGATCTTGGTGAGTAGATCTGATTTGGTTGATAAGATTGATGAGACAGGTTGTTGTGATAGGTTGTTTGAATAGGTTGTTGTGACATGTTATTTGTACAGGTTGTTGGATTACTGAGAGGGGGGGCGAATTAGTAATAGCGTAATTATAATCCTTTTTCTTCAAATGTTGTATCAATGTAGAATTATTATCCAATAATGAGCATTAATAAATAAACAATCACACACATACAAAATACATCAGTGTTTTATGTGGAAACCCAAATCGAGAGAAAACCACAGAATGTTTTTTCTTATATGTCTTGAAGAATTACATTCATTGGAAGCACCAACTTCCTTTGTTTTCCAGCTGCAACTGGAAGGAGGCTCCAACCCCCTAGTTTC
>ML780332.1:962328-976456 GCA_009831015.1 Picea engelmannii
TTGGGTCCACTTCTAATTTATCCATTAAAATTATTATTGAAATAATTTATTTTGTATTCACTTTGAATTATAAAACACTCATCACTTCACTTTATTATTTACCTTTTAAAATCTCTTAAACCACTTTGATTACTTTGACCTTTAGGGGCTTCTAGATGACATATGAGGGTTTTCCAACTTCGTAAGGCAATAACTCTCAAACTGTGAGGAGTTATGTGACGTTCTACATACCACCAAAAATGGAATGACATGTATTATCCATATATAATAGTATTATCTGAAAATATATCATAACTCATACCATTACCCATCAAACAAACTTGGGTCTATTACCCAAACATGGGGTCTCCAACTTCTCATGGCCATAACTCTCTAACCGTGAGGAATTATGTGACGTTCCACATACCACCGGAAATGACATGACAAGAAATATCCAACTAGGATATTTTCCTTGACAAATTCACTTTCCTTCATCTCATTATTCCACAATTAAGCATGGGTTCTCTTACTCCACAAAGCGTCTTCCCGTGAGGGATTTCACCATAAGGGGACCACTTTGGAGTTCATCCATATTTACTTCTTATCAACCATGAAAAAACAATAATGAGTCATATTTACATCAAACACTATTGGGTCCATTACCCAAAACTTTGTGCTACGGGTCTTTCTTCAAGGGTTGACATCAATGACAACCAACCTTAATCAACATGGTGCATGGTTGATGCACTTGTTCATGGTACAGGTTGAGGTACATGTTGGTGCATGGTTGATGCACTTGTTTATGGTACATGTTGGTGTATGGTTGATGCACTTTTTTATGGTACAGGTTGATTACATGTTGAGGTACATGTTGATGCATGGTTTATCCATGGTTCATGTTATTGGTACATGTTGTTTGGTGTAGGTTGATTGGTACATGTTTACAACAATATATCTCACAGTGATAGTGTTATAGTGGTTCCATAATTCTACTTCTACGCCAGGGTGGTTGGACGGGGCGAGGAATAATGGTTGTAGCCAAAGAACATAGGGGGTTGTAGCCTCCTTCTGGTTTTAGCCATATAATTGGGGAGTTGGAGTTTCCCTCATGTTGTAGCTTGATAAATTAGGGGGTTGGAGCCTCCTTTCAGTTGCAACTAGAAAACAAAGGAAGTTGGTGCTTTCAATGAATGTAATTCTTCAAGACATATAATAAAAAGCATTCCATGGTTTTCTCCCGCTTTATGTTTCCACGTAAAACACCGGTGTACTGTGTATGTGTATGATTGTTCATTTGTTCATTGCTTATTTACTCTGTAGTTATTGGATGATAATGCTACATTGATATAACACTTGGATTATATGGTTAAAAAGGATCCAATGAACACAATTAGATAACTAGTGAAAGGATCCAAGCTGAAGGATGCCCAATTGGGTAATTTCGTAAGAAAAATTAGACATGTTCTCATGGTCATCCCTCAGGTGAACAATAGTCTCTAGCAGAGGCATATTTAGAAGCTCATCATTCTAGGAAATTCAGTGAACACAATTAGATACCTAGTAAAAGGATCCAAGCCGAAGGATTCCCAATTGGGTAATATTGTAAGAAAAATTAGACATGTTCTCATGGACATTCCTCAGGTGAACAATAATCTCTAGAAGAGGTAGATTTAGAAGCTCATCATTCTAGGCAATTCAATGGACACAATTAGATGCCTAGTAAGAAGATACAATCTGAAGGATGCCCAATTGGGTAATATCATAGGAAAAATTAGACATGTTCTCATGGCCATTCCTCAAGTGAACAATAGTCTCGCTGACAACCAATCCAACTTAGCCAGGTTGACGGCACAAGGAAATCTTAGTGTCAATGGGAGATCCTCCCATATCATCATTCCATAATCAATGTGGTTCACATCAGACGCCATGCAATTCAAATAGGTGATGCACTTGGGCATGGTGTTAAATGTTAGGCCACTAGCTCATAGCTCGCTCACACATGAGATATCAAGGAGTGATCGACATTATGTACTTCCCATATTCCCTCTCCATGGTTGTGGTGGGATAATGCAGATGATGCATAGTAGATTACTTAGGATCAATGTTAAGAAGTTTGTGCAGAAGGTCATGGACAAGACGACTGCAACATCTAAATGATTGTCCATGCAGCTTCGCCTCCTACTTGTCACTATGGAAGATCATGGTTGGAAGATTTGACATGAGAGATTTCTAATTTTTCCCTTGTGTAGTCCTCTTGTCATGAATTTGAATGCATGGTTCATTATCTCTTTCAAAGTCATAAAGAATTTGGGTTCGAGAATAATATTAGGTTGGCACAATTCAACTTAGATTTCAAGGGTGCTTGCTAGGTCTTGGGGGTTGTGTTCACGTGTTAGGGGCTACATCCTGGAGGGACTTCCATTTTTATTTCAATGTGGGGTGGATTCTCTGGGACTTTGGTGCTTGCATTTAATAGGAAATTTGGTTATGAACTATGTTTTTCTTGTCGATTATTTAGGAAATTCTAGAATGCACTCATGTCAGAGGCTCACTGATCAAAAGGAAATGTCGAAAAGGAGCATTCGACATACTGACTGGTGTATTTGAGATTCATTCAGGGGTGTCACCTTTAGGGTAGGGCCTTGAGTTTTAGTGGCTTAGCCATTTTTTATCAATTTCTCTGGAGCTTTCCTCACTAGACTGGGTTGACATTCGTTTAAATGGATCACGAAAAGGGTAGGGCTCTAGTGCCCTCTCAGGATCGACTAGATATGGAAGACCTATGGAGATCCCTGTGGTAACTCCAAATAAAAATTAAAGGCTTGTCTACACATGTGACATTCATTCTAAAAATCCTCATTCAACACATAACTACCATGTGTCAACAACACGACAAAGTAGATTCCATCCACTCCCAAGTGTAAGACTTGCAGGACTAAATTGCACCGACACCTCTGACCATGGAGACAATTTCGACAACTAATGGCTCTTCCCCCTTAGTATAAATTTCACTTATGGATATGAACCATCCAGCTCATGGCATGGGAAAATAAGACATGGAACCTCCTGATCACTCCAAGTCTAGCACTTGATGATTTTTAAAGTTGTTTACATCCTTGGTATATTTTTAGAGTATACATAGTGAAATTTTGTAATATAAATTATTATGTACTTCTCAGATTCCCTCTCCATGGTTGTGGTGGGATAATGTAGATGATGCGTAGTATATTACTTAGGATCAATGTTAAGAATCTTGTGCAGAAGGTCATGGATAAGACGACTGCAACGTCTAAAGGATTGTCCATCTAGCTTCGCCTCCTACTTGTCACTATGGAAGATCATGGTTGGGAGATTGGACATGAGAGATTTCTAATTTTTCCCCTGTGTAGTCCTCTTGTCATGAATTTGAATGCATGGTTCATTATCTCTTTCAAATTCATAAAGAATTTGGGTTCGAGAATTCTATTAGGTTGGCACAATTCAACTCAGATTTCAAGGGTGCTTGCTAGGTCTTGGGGGTTGTGTTCACGTGTTAGGGGCTACATCCTGGAGGGACTTCCTTTTTTCTTTCAATGTGGGGTGAATTCTCTGGGACTTTGGTGCTTGCATTCAATAGGAAATTTGGTTATGAACTATGTTTTGCTCGTCAATTATTTAGGAAATTCTAGAACGCACTCATGTCAGAGGCTCACTGATCAAAAGGAAATGTCGAAAAGGCGCATTCGACATACTGACTAGTGTATTTGAGATTCATTCAGGGGTGTCACCTTCAGGGTAGGGCCTTGATTTTTGGTGGCTTAGCCAGTTTTTATCAATTTCTTTGGAGCTTTCCTCACTAGACTGGGTTGACATTCGTTTAAATGGCTCACGAAAAGGGTAGGGCTCTAGTTCCCTCTCAGGATCAACTAGATATGGAAGACCTATGGAGCTCCCTATGGTAACTCCAAATCAAAATTCAAGGCTTGTCTACATAGGTGACATTCATTCTAGAAATCCTCATTCAACACATAACTACCATGTGTCAACAACACGACAAAGTAGATTCCATCCACTCCCAAGTGTAAGACTTGCATGACTAAATTGCACCGACACCTCCGACCATGGAGACAATTTCGACAACTAATGGCTCTTCCCCCTTAGTATAAATTTCACTTATGGATATGAAGCATCCAACTCATGGCACGGGAAAACAAGACATGGAACCTCCTGATCACTCCAAGTTTATCACTTGATGATTTTTATAGTTGTTTGCATCCTTGGTATATTTTTGGAGTATACATAGTGAAATTTTGTAATATAAATTATTATGTACTTCCCAGATTCCCTCTCCATGGTTGTGGTGGGATAATGCAGATGATGCGTAGTAGATTACTTAGGATTAATGTTAAGAAGCTTGTGCAAAAGGTCATAGATAAGACGACTGTAACGTCTGAAGGATTGTCCATCTAGCTTCGCCTCCTACTTGTCACTATGGAAGATCATGGTTGGGAGATTGGACATGAGAGATTTCTAACTTTCCCCTTGTGTAGTCCTCTTGTCGTGAATTTGAATGCATGGTTCATTATCTCTTTCAAAGTCATAAAGAATTTGGGTTCGAGAATTCTATTAGGTTGGCACAATTCAACTCAGATTTCAAGGGTGCTTACTAGGTCTTGGGGGTTGTGTTCACATGTTAGGGGATACATCCTGGAGGGACTTCCTTTTTTATTTCAATGTGGAGTGGATTCTCTGGGACTTTGGTGCTTGCATTCAATAGGAAATTTGGTTATGAACTATGTTTTGCTCGTCAATTATTTAGGAAATTCTAGAATGCACTCATGTCAGAGGCTCACTGATCAAAAGGAAATGTCGAAAAGGCGCATTTGACATACTGACTGGTGTATTTGAGATTCATTCAGGGGTGTCACCTTCAGGGTAGGGCCTTGAGTTTTGGTGGCTTAGCCAGTTTTTATCAATTTCTCTGGAGCTTTCCTCACTAGACTAGGTTGACATTCGTTTAAATGGCTCACAAAAAGGGTAGGGCTCTAGTGCCCTCTCAGGATCAACTAGATATGGAAGACCTATGGAGCTCCTTGTGGTAACTCCAAATCAAAATTCAAGGCATGTATACACAGGTGACATTCATTCTAGAAATCCTCATTCAACACATAACTACCATTTGTCAACAACATGACAAAGTAGATTCCGTACACTCCCAAGTGTAAGACTTGCAGGACTAAATTGCACCGACACCTCCGACCATGGAGACAATTTCGACAACTAATGGCTCTTCCCCCTTAGTATAAATTTCACTTATGGATATGAACCATCCAGCTCATGGCATGGAAAAATAAGACATGGAACCTCCTGATCACTCCAAGTCTAGCACTTGATGATTTTTGTAGTTGTTTGCATCTTTGGTATATTTTTAGAGTATACATAGTGAAATTTTGTAATATAAATTATCCTCTCAGAGAACATACTTATTTAATGATAGATAGGACTAGTTCAATGTTGGAAAATAATATTTTTTCCTTGCCATTGGGCATATTTTGATCATTTTGTAAAATTCTGTTGTTAGGTAGCTAGAGAGGTAGTGGGGGGCCAATAAGGCCCATAGTGATAATAGTGGAGGCCATGCAATGTAAGGTGGAATAGGTCCACTATAGTATTAAATAAGACCCACTATGGTAGTTAGATATAATAAATGTGAGAGGACTTCTTAGAAGGTTATGCTTCTAGAAGGTTCCTCCTCTAGATTGTTCTTAGGTGGTTGGTAACAATATATAAAGGGTTCAAGCAATGTAATGAGATATGGAGGTAAGTATTGTATTTGGAGCGGTAACTCAATCGGAGGATGCCCCCTCAAAAAGGAAAGTGAATAGGAGAGGATCCCTTCCATAATAGGATCCATTTTATGGTATTTCCCTACGCTAAGGGTTTTCTTATAATAAAGATTGGTTTTTGTTCTACATGTTCTTTGAATATTTGAGGTGTTTTTGTATGCAAGTATTTGGTACTTAACAATTGATATTAGAGCACTTTCCTTGGCCAAAGAAGGGAATAAAGTTTTTGGTTCTTTTTGTAGTTTTTTTAAAGGGAAAAGGGGTCGACGCACATCATACTTAGTTCAGATACTTTTTGTTCAACATTTTCAGAAACTAATTGGGTATTTGAATTCCTCTTGGAAAAATACCCAATTTCAAAAAACAATCGGTTGAAACAAATTCCAGGAAGTGAAGTTATGAGCATTTTAAATTTGGCCATTTTTCAGGGTTTTTTTTCCAGAAAACCCGCATGATTTGCACAATAAGCTATTTTTTCAACCCTAGTTTTTGTTGAAGATTTCTTCCAAGAAAGATGTATTTTATAGGAAAATTTGATGGTGCTAATATTGAATACTTATTAAAGTCCCACAACTCAGACTGGAAAGAGCAGTGGAAATTTTGTCTACACCTTCATTTAAGAGAAGATGCTTAGATATGGTGGAAATCATTGGACTTCTGGGAGTGGATGTCAGTTTCCAAGGAAGCACTTGAAAAACCAATTTCAGACAAGTGGTATTATACAAAGTGTAAGGATAAATACATCACCAAGGGTTTATTTTCGTGTGACAACTCTATATTACAGATTCATGGATGTATTCATAAAGAAAATATCATTGTTTCTATTAACCCTAGTTGCATGCATAATTTTATCAATGTTGTGTTGTTTAATAGATTGCAAGTTCATGCAAATAATATTCAAAGCACACAGGTTGAGGGAAAAAATATTCTAATCTTTAAATATTTGAATATTACCATGGATAAATATGTCTTTCATTCATATTTTTATGTTATGGATATGGATGATGTGGATATTGTTTTGGAATATCCTTGAATAGAATCTGTGGGTACCATTAACTTAATGTGAAAAAGAAGTTTCTAAAACTTTGGTACAAGAAAAAAAATCACATTGCCGGATGTGTCTCTTAGAAAGAAAGATGGGCCCACAAATTCCAACAAATAAGTTATTTCCGAGTCCAAAGTTGAATAAGAGGTAGAATCTACAGAAGGAGATGAAGAAAAACAATAGGATATACACAATAAGGAAGCTAAGGATATGATTGACTCAAAGACACAATGTGTTGCATATTTGAAGAAAAAAAAATTGATTCTTGTAGTTTTTGTATATTACCATCCACATCATATAGAGAAACAACAATTATCAAAGGAAGGGCATGAGCATCAACACATTTATGTACCAATAGGGAACTAGAAAGGAAACTGATCAAGAGGTGCATGGAGGCCTACCAACACTACAAGAAGACATCAAGCTAGAGAACCAATCCCATGGAAACAAGTAGTCGTGACATGTTATTTGTATAGGTTTGGTACATGGTTGATGCATGGTTCAGGTTATTGGTACAAGTTGTTCGGTGCAGGTTGATTGGTTCCAAGTAGTGACACCTGGAGGAATTGCATAAAACACACTAAAGAACATTGTGTACTATTTTCAGATCTTTATTTATTACATGTACATATTTATGATTATTTCAATCTAGGGTTGTTGACTAATCCAAAAATAGTCATGTGAGACTAAAGAAAAGTTTGATGAAAATTCTAGTCTCCTGTTGTTAAAGTTAAGGAAGGTTTTTAGGTATGTGATCATATACACTAGGTCTATTACAAAGTTACAAATCATATTTGGATGATGAAATTGATGAGGGATTTTGGTTGAGGTACATGTTGGGTACATGGTTGACACAAGTAGTTGATGAGTTGACACATACATGAGGTGTATAGTTGATGATGTTGGTACATCTTGATGAATCATATTTGATGAGTAGTTGATACATGATTGGTACATACTTGGTACATGGTTGGAGGCATTTGTTAGTAGTATTCTTGACACATGGTTTATGGATGATGCATCATACTTGTATTGGTATATTATTAGAAACACATATTGATTTTGGTGATGATTATGAGTTGTTGTGTTATTCTTGGTTGATGCACATCTTTGAGATTTGTCTAGGTGATTGATCTTGTTGAGTAGATTTGATTTGGTTGATAAGGTTGATGAGATAGGTTGTTGTGATAGGTTGTTGTGACATGTTATTTGTATAGGTTTGGGGCATGGTTGATTCACTTGTTCATGGTACAGGTTGAGGTACATGTTGGTGCATGGTTGATGCACTTGTTTATGGTACAGGTTGACTACAGGTTGTTTGGTACATGTTGGTGGATGGTTGATGCACTTGTTTATGATACATGTTGATTACATGTTGATGCATGGTTGATGCATGGTTCATATTATTGGTACATGTTGTTTGGTGCAGGTTGATTGGTACATGTTTACAACAATATATATCATAGTGATAGTGTTACAGTGGTTCCATTATTCTACTTCTACGCCAGGGCGGTTGGACAGGGCAAGGACAAGTGGTTGTAGCCAGCTTTCGGTTGTAGCTAGAGAACATATGGGGTTGTAGCCTCCTTATGGTTTTAGCCATAGAATTGGGGAGTTGGAGTTTCCCTGAGGTTGTAGCTTGATAAATTAGGGGGTTGGAGCCTCCTTCCAGTTGTAGCTAGAAAAAAAAGGAAGTTGGTGCTTTCAATGAATGTAATTCTTCAAGACATATAATAAAAAACATTCCATGGTTTTCTCCCACTTTGGGTTTCCACGTAAAACACTGGTGTACTGTGTATGTGTATGATTTTTCATTTGTTCATTGCTTATTTACTCTGTAGTTATTGGATGATAATGCTACATTGATATAACACTTGGTTTATATGGTTAAAAAGGATCCAATGAACACAATTAGATGCCTAGTGAAAGGATCCAAGCTGAAGGATGCCCAATTGGGTAATATCGTAAGAAACATTAGACATGTTCTCATGGCCATCCCTTAGGTGAACAATAGTATCTAGCAGAGGCATATTTAGAAGCTCATCATTCTAGGAAATTCAGTGAACACAATTAGATGCCTAGTAAAAGGATCCAAGCTGAAGGATGCCCAATTGAGTAATATTGTAAGAAAAATTAGACATGTTCTCATGGCCATCCCTCAGGTGAACAATAGTCTCTAGAAGAGGCAGATTTAGAAGCTCATCATTCTAGGCAATTCAATCGACACAATTAGATGCCTAGTAAGAGGATCCAAGTCGAAGGATGCCCAATTGGGTAATATCATAAGAAAAATTAGACATGTTCTCATGGCCATTCCTCAACTGAACAATAGTCTCACTCATAACCAATCCAACTTAGCCAGGTTGATGGCACAAGGAACTCTTAGTGTCAATGGGAGATCCTCCCATCTCATCATTCCATAATCAATGTGGTTCACATTAAACACCATGCAATTCAAATAGGTGTTGCACTTGGGCGTGGTGTTAAATGTCAGGCCACTAGCTCATAGCTCGCTCATACATGAGATATTAAGGAGTGATCGACATTATGTACTTCCCATATTCCCTCTCCATGGTCATGGTGGGATAATGCAGATGATGCATAGTAGATTAGTTAGGATTAATGTTAAGAAGCTTGTGCAGAAGGTCGTGGATATGATGGCTGCAATGTATGAAGGATTTTCCATCTAGCTTTGCCTCCTACTTGTCACTATGGAATATCATGGTTGGGATATTGGACATGAGATATTTCTATTTTTTCCCCTGTGTAGTCCTATTGTCGTGAATTTGAATGCATGGTTCATTATCTATTTCAAAGTCATAAAGAATTTGGGTTCGAGAATTCTATTAGGTTGGCACAATTCAACTCAGATTTCAAGGGTGCTTGCTGGGTCTTGGGGGTTGTGTTCACGCGTTAGGGGATACATCCTGGAGGGACTTCCTTTTTTCTTTCAATGTGGGGTGGATTTTTTGGGACTTTGGTGCTTGCATTCAAAATGAAATTTGGTTATGAACTATGTTTTGCTCGTCGATTATTTAGGAAATTACAGAACACACTCATGTTAGAGGCTCACTGATCAAAAGGAAACATTGAAAAAGAACATCCGACATAGTGACTGATGTATTTGAGATTCATTTAGGGGTGTCACCTTCAAGGTAGGGCCCTGAGTTTTGGTGGCTTATGCAGTTTTTATCGATTTCGCTGGAGCTTTCCTCACTAGATTGGGTTGACATTCGTTTAAATGGCTCACAAAAAGGGTAGGGATCTAGTGCCCTCTCACAATCAAATAGATATGGAATACCTATGGAGCTCCCTATGGTAACTCCAAATGAAAATTCAAGGCTTGTCTACACAGGTGACATTCATTCTAGAAATCCTCATTCAACACATAACTACCATGTGTCAAAAACACGACAAAGTAGATTCCATCCACTCCCAAGTGTAAGACTTGCAGGACTAAATTGCACCGACACCTCCGACCATGGAGACAATTTCGAAAACTAATGGCTCTTCCCCCTTAGTATAAATTTCACTTATGGATATGAACCATCCATCTCATGGCATGGGAAAATAAGACATGGAACCTCCTGATCACTCCAAGTCTAGCACTTGATGGTTTTTATAGTTGTTTGCATCCTTGGTATATTTTTAGAGTATACACAGTGAAATTTTGTAATATAAATTATCCTATCAGAGAACATACTTATTTAATGATAGATAGGACTAGTTCAATGTTGGAAAATAATATTTTTTCCTCGCCATTGGGCATATTTTGATCATTTTGTAAAACTCTGTTGCTAGGTAGCTAGAGAGGTAGTGGGGGGCCTAGAAGGCCCATAGTGATAATAGTGGAGGCCATGCAATGTAAGTTGGAATAGGTCCACTATAGTATTAAATAAGACCCACTATGGTCGTTAGATATAATAAATGTGAGAGGACTTCTTAGAAGGTTATTCTTCTAGAAGGTTTCTCCTCTAGAATGTTCTTAGGTGGTTGGTAATAGTATATAAAGGGGTTCAAGCAATGTAATGAGATATGGAGATAAGTATTTTATTTGGAGCGGTAACTCAATTGAAGGATGCCCCCTCGAAAAGGCAAGTGAATAGGAGAGGATCTCTTCCATAATAGGATCCATTGTATGGTATTTCCCTACGCTAAGGGTTTTCTTATAATAAAGATTGGTTTTTTTTCTACATGTTCTTTGAATATTTGAGGTGTTTTTGTATTCAAGTATTTGGTACTTAACAATTGGTATCAAAGCACTTTCCTTGGCCAAAGAAGGGAATAATTTTTTTGGTTCTTTTTGTAGTTTTTTTAAAGGGAAAAGGGGTCGACGCACATCATACTTAGTTCATATACTTTTTGTTCAACATTTTCAGAAACTAATTGGGTATTTGAATTCCTCTTGGAAAAATACCCAATTTCAAAAAACAATCAGTTGAAACAAAGTCTCGGAAGTGAAGTTAGGAGCATTTTAAATTTGGCCATTTTTCAGGGTTTTTTTCCAGAAAACCCGCATGATTTGCACAATAAGCTATTTTTTCAACCCTAGTTTTTGTTGAAGATTTCTTCCAAGAAAGATGTATTTTATAGGAAAATATGATGGTACTGATATTGAATACTTCTTAAAGTCCCACAACTCAGACTGGAAAGAGCAGTGGAAATTTTGTCTACACCTTCATTTAAGAGAAGATGCTCAGATATGGTGGAAATCATTGGACTTCTAGGAGTGGATGTCACTTTTCAAGGAAGCACCTGAAAAACCAATTTCAGACAAGTGGTCTTATACAAAGTGTAAGGATAAATACATCACCAAGGGTTTATTTTCGTGTGACAACTCTATATTACAGGTTCATGGATGTATTCATAAAGAAAATATCATTGTTTCTATTAAACCTAGTTGCATGCATAGTTTTATCAATGTTGAGTTGGTTAATAGATTGCAAGTTCATGCAAAGAATATTCAAAGCACACAGGTTGAGGGTAAAAATATTATAATCTTTAAATATTTGAAGATTACCATGGATAAATATGTCTTGCATTCATATTTTTATGTTATGGATATGGATGATGTGGATATTGTTTTGGGATATCCTTTAATAGAATCTGTGGGTACCATTAACTTAATGTGAAAAAGAAGTTTCTAAAACTTTGGTACAAGAAAAAAAATCACATTGCAGGATGTGTCTCTTAGAAATAAAGATGGGCCCACAAATTCCAACAAATAAGTTATTTCTGAGTCTGAAGTTGAATAAGAGGTAGAATCTATAGAAGGAGATGAAGAAAAAGAATAGGATATACAAAATAAGGAAGCTAATGATATGATTGACTCAAAGACACAATGTGTTGCATATTTGAAGAAAAAAAAATATATTCCTGTAGTTTTTGTATATCACCATCCACATCATATAGAGAAACAACAATCATCAAGGCAAGGGCGTGAGATTCAACACATTTATGTACCAATAGGGAACTAGAAAGGAAACTGATCAAGAGGTGCATGGAGGCCTACCAACACAACAAGAAGACATCAAGCTAGAGAACCAATCCCATGGAAACAAGTTGTTGTGGCACGTTATTTGTACAGGTTTGGTACATGGTTGATGCATGGTTCAGGTTATTGGTACAAGTTGTTCGGTGCAGGTTGATTGGTTCCAAGTAGTGACACCTGGAGGAATTGCATAAAACAAACTAAAGAACATTGTGTACTATTTTCAGATATTTATTCATTACAGGTACATAGTTATGATTATTTCAATCTAGGGTTGTTGAGTAATCCAAAACTAGTCATGTGAGACTAAAGAAAAATTTGATGAAAATTCTAGTCTCCTGTTGTTAAAGTTAAGGAAGGTTTTTAGGTAGGTGATCATATACACTAGGTCTATTACAGAGTTACAAATCAGATTTGGATGATGAAATTGATGAGGGATTTTGGTTGAGGTACATGTTGGGTACATGGTTGACACAAGTAGTTGATGATTTGACACATACATGAGGTGTATAGTTGATGATTTTTGTACATCTTGATGAATCATATTTGATGAGTAGTTCATACTTGGTCAATCTATCAACAATCACCATGAAGACACTCTTTCCTTCAGACTTTGGTAACCCTGTGATGAAATCCATGGAAACCTCCTCCCAATGCTGACTTGGGATGGATAATGATTGTAAAAGACCTAGGGTCTTAATTGTTTCCACCTTATCTTTTTGTCAAACCAAATATTCTACCACAAATCTTTGAACATTAGTTTTAAGGCCATCCCAAAAATAATCCTTCTTGACTCTATGGTAGGTTTTCAAAAATCCTGAGTGCCCTCCTACCGGAGAGGTGTGTAATTCCAATAGTATGTTTTGTTTGAGTTGGGAGTTCTTACATAAATATAAGGGATCTTTGTACCATAGTGAATCATTTTTCCATGTAAATGTATATGATGCACTGGAATCTTGTTGCAACCTTTGAATGAGAGTCCACACTTTTTCTTCATTCTTCCATTCATCCCTTGCTTCTATTATCCAATCAGGTTGGATGATCGAGATAGCATAGAGAAAGGACTCAACATCTTCATCCTTTCTTGAGAGTGCATCTGCCACAACATTTTTCTTCCCCTTTTTATAAACCATTTCAAAATCATAACCCAATATCTTGGTTACCCATTTTTGTTATTCTTTTGAAGATAGTCTTTGTTCCAAGAAGTATTTAAGAATATCACGATCTGTTTTGACCTTGAAGTGCCTACCTATTAGGTAAGGACGTCATTTCTTCAATGCACGTAGTATTGCCATCATTTCCTTATCATAAATGGGTTTGTGTAAGTACTTTCCCTTGAGTGGTTGACTTTCAAAATCTAGGGGCCTTCCTTCTTGCATTAGGACAACACCAATTCCATTTCGTGAGGCATCACATTCCACAATAAAGGTTTTTGTGAAGTCTAGAGTGGTCAATACAAGAGCTTTACACATCACCTCTTTAAGTTGTTCAAAAGCTTTAGTTGTCTCTGGAGTCCATGAAAATGAATCCTTCTTAGTTAGTGCCATTAAAGGTGCTGCTATTCTTCCATAGTTTCGAACAAACTTGTGGTAGTAACCTGTCAAACCCAAAAATCCACTAAGATTCTTTAATGTTTTGGGAATCGGCCAGTCCATCATGGTCTTAATCTTGTTAGGGTCTACCTTGACATCTTCATGAGATACAATATGACCCAAATACTCTACCTCCTTTACTCCAAAGAAACATTTGGATGGTTTGGCATATAGTTGTTGCTCCTTTAGTAGTTGT
>ML780332.1:988616-1009817 GCA_009831015.1 Picea engelmannii
TGTTCTCTCTATAGATGTTAGGATTGGTCCTTCTAGTAGCCATAGCCATATTCTTACTTTCAACATTTCTTGCCACCTTAAATGCATTCTCTAATGATTTGGGTTCCCAAAGGCGAACCTCATGTTGAATGTTATCCTTTAAACTTCCTATGAATACATCAATCAAGTGCTCATCTGGAATATCGATTACCTTTGTATTCGATCTTTGGAAGTTCTCAATGTGCTCGATAACTGAACCCTTTTGCTTGAGATTTATCAATTGGCTAAATAAGGTATTGCTCCTTGTATCCTCATAGCGTGCTATCAATTCTTCCGTGAAAATTGTCCAAGTGACAAGTGATTTGCGAGAACAAAGCCATCGATACCATACAAGTTGATTAGGTTCTAAATATAAAGAAGCAATTCATACCTTTTGTGTATGTGACACATTATGGAGATCAAAGAATTGCTCCATCTGAAGTATCCATGTGATTGAGTCCTTTCCATCAAACTTCCTCATATCAATCTTAGGAACATGGTTGGTCTTCAAACCAAAGTTGGAGTTTCTCCATTCTTGATTCACCTTCCTTGTGTCCTCACCATGAATTTCATGGGATGCATTTTCACTTTCAGGTGTCTTCTCTATTACAAAATTTTTCAGTACTTCCATGATCTCCCCTTTTAAACCATCCATCTTAGTATCCAACTTAGCTTCCATTGAATCCATCTTCTTTTGTAGTTCATTTATGTCCATATGCATTTCTTCACCTTCATCAAGAGTCCAAGTAGGATTTTTTGGAGGCTTATTTGGTGTAGAAGTTCCCTTTTTTGGTGGCATGTTGGCTAAGTATCACTTTTGAACCTTGATTTTGAGGTGGTTCTGCTAGACAATATTTTTTCTTTTGTATCTCCCAAGTTTTGGCCCTTATGGGTATGAAACTTTCTTTTATGTATTTCTTTGATATTTCTTCTTTGCAATGCCATAGGTCTGATCAAAATTGGATGTGCCAAGTGGAATTTATAGTAACTTCCCCACAAATTGCCGATTTTTGTCCTTTCCAGGAGATCTCACTTGTATAGCATGCCTTGCACAAAATAATTGATATAAAATTATGAAACTCACACCAGAAATACCGCAGACTGTCCAAGATCCAATGAAACTAGTCCCACTCAATTTGAATACTCTAGGAAGAAGTTATGATTGTTTTACCTGGAAAGCCTTCTTGAGACTAGTCAATAGGACTAGTCAGATACCCTATATTACACAGGGTGTATATACAAATTTAAGATGACCCAAAAGCTGAAATTTTTACCACAGATACTTTACTAATTTCTGTAAATAGCCTCTGGAGTTCAAGGTATGAAATGTTACAGATAAGGTTTTATAGTGAAAATTATGCAATGACTCAGTTCAGGATGATTCCATAACCCTATCTGGTACAGGCTGTATCTACAAAATTATAAGGCCTCCGGAGCTGAATTTTGAACCCAACGTACCTTTATCTATCTAATAAATATCCTCCAAGCCATTCCTTCTGAAACATTGTAGAAAAAAAGTTATAGCAAAAATTTCAAGGTGTCTCAGATGTAGCAGCGAAACCCTAAGACCTTGAGCTCTAATACCATATGTTAAGAACCAAATATCAATATAGCATAGAAAAACCTCAGAAAAAGTACTCAATGCTTTGAAAAAGAGATAATTTCAGATAATAATCCTCTTCGAGGGGACAACCTCCTTTTACCCCACTTAAATGTTCAAGTATAAGATGATTCAAAATGAAAATGTCTCCTTGGTATATATAAGAGACTAGGAGGTATAATTACAAATAATGGCCTAAAGCCAACATAAATAAAATAAAATTACT
Organism: Picea engelmannii; assembly: GCA_009831015.1. Classification (NCBI taxonomy): domain Eukaryota; kingdom Viridiplantae; phylum Streptophyta; class Pinopsida; order Pinales; family Pinaceae; genus Picea; species Picea engelmannii. Next base: position 990,461 of record ML780332.1, read on the forward strand.
AATATAATATGCCCCAATTAAGGGGTAATGAGCCAATATTAGGGCTTAACAGAAAGCACTCTGGGAGAAATGAAGGAATAAGAGTTTGGAACTCTCGAAGGTCGAAGTCCCGAAGAGGGAAAGAGTTGTTGATTTGAGGAGGACACGTGGCGCTAGATATAACATTCGGGGTACAAAATACTCTGGAGGAAAACAGAGGGTGAAAGTGCTGAAGTCTCGAAGTAGAATATGGATCGTTGATCTATGAAGGGATGTGTGGAGGAAGGAGATTCACTTCGTTGGATAGCCATTGGATCAGGGAGGATAGGTGTTAGAAGATCCGACACTCCGAAGGGATTCACTCTGGAGATTTGTGTTTATGAAGATTTGAGGACAGCCAGATCACAGAGTTCTGAAGTCCATTAGAACCATCCATCAAGGTGAGATGTATGACAAACGATTTGTGACTCCGAGAGAAATCAATCTGGAAGAAAGATAAGGTATTGAACAAGAACTCCAAAAGGTCGGAGGGTCATATTTCATGTGAATCGTTCATTTGCGAGGGATAGGTGTTAGTATATCTTCCACTCCGGGAGATAGCCATTGCGGAGGAAGTGAAGATTAAGAGTTGAAAACCCCAAAGTCTGGATTGCCAAAATCAATCACGACCGTTGATTGAAAGGGGGTACGTTTCGACAGATCATGGGGGTATGGGAAGGCACATGAAAGGAAGAGAGAAGTCAGAAAGAGAGAATAGATCTCATTCGTTGGTCACAAAGCACTGTCAAGGTCAAAATATTGACGGTCGAGATGGATTGCGGAGCCAAAACATGCTCGGACTTTAAAATTCTCATAGCGGGCCGCAATTGAAACCACAATATCGGCAAAAGGATGCATGGAAAATGGAGGTGAATTATGGGGAGAAAAGTGGGTTAGTCTCAAACCACTACTGGCCATGCTCACAATCAGATACTTACGTGGGTCATATCCTTGGGCCATATGCAAAAAGGGGCTAATGAAAAAGGAGCTAGTGCCTGAAACCCAACATTTCAAAATTGCTCAGAAAGAGGTCGCGGGTATCACAGGACCTACACCAACAAAGAAAGGGGACCTGTGTAGTTAATTTGGGTCTAGAAAAGGCCCGAAGAGTTAATACGAATCAAAATATTGAAAGATCCTAGACCGAGAGGTTGAGAAACCCTTAGGAGAGAAGGGGGTCTGCATCATGTAGCTTCTCAACTATCTCTTCGATTCCCATGGATAACAAACATTCATATCTTTGATACACAATACCCTCATCCGATCACACTAGTAGAAATGAAAGGATACATAATTCAATTTCGACACTGAAATATTCAACCATTAATGAAATTCCTTTGGTTGATAAGAAAGAGCATCAAATGGTTTTGTGATCATTAAACAAACATAATATTTAATGCTTAACTCTGTAGGGAAAACACACTTGTAGGAATTGAAAGAGCATAAAGAAATGAACAATAACCGAAATTAACAATTAATGAAATAACATCACACAATGAAAGGAAACTATTTGGGAAACATATAATAGAGAGAGGGGGCCCTTCCTCTCTTGGAATATACTTCCAAGAAGTACTGCATCATGGAACTCTTCATCTGTAACAACAATGTCTTTATTCCAACATCCAAATAATTACAATGATCCTTCTCTTCAATATGCAACCCTTTTCTCTAACATCTCCTTCAATTATCTAACTGTAACATCATCAAAACACTCACAATTTTTTTTCTTCCTAATATTGTTTCTTCATGACCAGGGAGTGATTTGAAATTTCGACACAGTTATTAAGTCTATTATGTATGTGTTATGAACTCTAACTACTCATTAAATTCCCTTTTAAACTCTCTTTTGTTACAGGTAAAAAACCAAGGTCTGCATAATCAATAATCCTTCTCGTCCATCAAAATCATTGATATGGTTACCCATATGTTTCAAGGGTAAGGTTCGACAGATCATTGCTACACCATTTATTTATGTTTTAACTTGTAAACTTGTTAATTTCAATGAGGAAATCCTTTTTAGGAGATTCCTCTCAGCTCTTTTTTCCCTTTAAGTAATATTTTGAATAACAACCCTTATCTTAGACCCTTATTCATGTGATGTATGGAAAACACACTTTACCATTCTCTAGTATGGATACCCATAGGATTTATATAAGTTCCTTGTTGGTTCCAACTACACATCCATTTAAATTAAAAAAAATACTTATCCTAACCTACATTACCCACATCCCATTAATTAAATGTGACTTCACTTTTGTTGCTTAGGTTGGTGACCAATGGAGAGATTAGGAGTTATTACTAATAAAAACCCTTCCAAATATTAATACAACATAGTGGAAGATGAATCCTCAAGGAGGATTAATAGTATATCATCCTTACCATCTACCCCATTGTCGTGGCAACACATAGAGTAGTAAGAAAGGTTTTTACTTGTGGTGTAATTACATACAATTTTGATTATCTACAATAGTATCTTGCTTTGTAGTTGGCGCCATTAATTCATCCGACCTTTCACTAACACTTATACGTTTTCTACATTCTCCTGATTCTCTGTGAAGTCTTTTTCTATTCCTAACAATTTCTTATGGAGATCGAGTGAAGAGCGTTAGCTCTACTTTCCCTCCTGACGTTCCTTCCTCTGGTCACTACCATGGAGTTTATAGGTAATTTCTCAATCTATTTCAATATGGGATAAGTCCACTCTTTACTACTTCTATTGTGTACATCCAAGCTATTGCTTTCTTTTACTAACCCCATATATCCATGGTAATGACATAGAGAAGGGTGTTCCTAGGTTTTGAGGTATCTCTCTCCCATACATAGGAGTTACAAAATCCTTGGGCAATGTCGAGAAACTACAACTATGGTTTTTATGACCAGGTAAGAGTTTTTATAAGCATTGTAGACTTGTGGCTCTTTTATTAACATATCTCATGTTTATGATAATTTTTCACTATACTTATTTCGGTAATGTCTTGTTGCAAGATACACAAAAGTTAGACTGTATCCTTAGCAAGGGTTTGTTGGCCTCCATCAGGTAATAAGTCCAATTCCTCAACGTATTTATAGAACCCTCTATTTATTTTATTTTCACTTCTATATAAATAACATTTGGTTCTTCCTATGTTTAATACAAAGGCTTGGATCGTGCTCACGCTTATGCCAACCCCATACCCCAACACTATCCAAGGAGAAAGTATTTCTATTAAGCGAGGTGGAAACTCAGAGGATGGAATATGAAACAGACATATGGATGTAATTGTTCTTGTACTTTAGTCACAATGCACTACCTAGGGTAAGCTCATATAGATCCATCGTTTCTTATAATTATATTGTGGTTGTTTTCATCAACGTTTGCGCATAACTTCATAGTCTTGAATGACGAGGGTTATTATGATCTCATGGTAGATTTTTCTTTTTCCTTAAATGATTTTACAGTGGTATCTTTTAGTTATGATTTTCATTCTTGTTACCTTTACTTCAACAAGGTCGATGACTTAAACTTCGTCGTCTTAACTAGATTATATTTGGCTATTTATTATTAAATGTACTCTATCTTGTGAGAAGGTTTACTAAGCATATCTACCCTGTATTCAGATTTATATCAGTCATATATAGAATCTTTGTCCAACAAAATGATGTTGAATTCATCCACGAAAGAATTATTTCTCTACTAGGTTTTCCTTATATATATATATTTTTTTACATAATGAAATTTTGGGATTGGTCCCTCTTATATCTTTTGGGTTATACTGATAACGTTATGTACATGACTTGGCCTAACTTTTTTCTAGCTTGTCCCCTCACCTACCCCATTCTTGGGAGTAGGTTTACAATTTTCCTCATGGACAACATTAACTTTTACCCTGGTGATTTTTATCCCTTTTTCACTTTACCGATGGGATAAACAGTTTCTCTTATTATAGCTGGGGTCTCTCATCAATTTGTCTCAAATATGTATTTTTTAAATAAAATTGAAATGATATTTACAAAAATGTTTCACATCATCAAATGTTTATCAAAATGTTTATCTTCTAGATAGCCAAAATCAAAGAAATTCATCAACTAAGCATCTCAGCTTTGAAACAAAAATGGGTAATTTCTCCTCATAACCTCTTCTATTTCCCAAGTGGCCTCCTCAGGACCAAAGTGCCTCCACTGGAATTTAACCTGGGTGATATCTTTGTTCAGCAATAAGGTTTCCAGATTGTCGGGTATGTGTAGTGGTTCCACTTGGAAATATCCTTCTTGTTCCACCTAGATCACATTCCAATTTATAACATGAGTTATATCAGACACATATTTATTTAATAATGAAACATGAAACACATTATGTACTTTCGAGTGGACTGGTAGTGCAAGCAAGTGGACTATTGGTCCTACTTTGTAAAACACTATTGGAATATTGAGAGGGGGGGGCGGGCGGGGGGGTGAATCAATATTCCCCTTTTTCAACAGTTAGCAGTTAATTATAGATTTTGTTAATTACCACAATAGATCAACAATGGATTTGTTTGTAAAATCAATTATATAAATATAATTGATAGTAATTACAAGTCTTTTATGAAGAATAGTGAAGGACACCAATCCTTTTTAGAGCACCAATTCTAGGAGACACAAATCCCCTTCTTTAGGGCACCAACCCTAGGAAGCACCAACTCCCTTGTTTTTTAAGGCACCAACCCTAAGAAGCACCAACTCCCTTATCTTTAGGGAACCAACCCTAGGAAGCACTAAATCCCTTGTCTTTAGGGCACCAACCCCAGGAAGCACCAAATCCATTAAATTACACTTACTTAGTAAATGATATGAATCATTCCATGCTCCTCCCTTCCACCCTCACTTCATAAGAATCATCAGTTCTTCTTCTTGGAATCTTCTTCTATTTTGATCTTCTGATATGGACTATAAAGACACTTTCTTCTCACCATTCTTTCTCGTTTATATATTCTTCCAACTAGTGTGAGCTATGAAGCATTGTGTCCCTTTGTTTGGACAATCACACCTCTTCATTTTAAATTAACATTAATCTCTATTATTATTCAAACATTATCATGAAGGTTTTTTATTTAGTGAAATTGTTTTTAATAAATCAATTAGAGATATGGATCGATTTCATTTTTAAATTGATTCCATGTCTTTGCAAATATTGTAAAAATCAAATTCTACAGAGGTGCTTCCTTCAAAACATTTACATGTGACCATATGCGCAAAACCACAGGCTGATTAATTTAAGCAATGTTCCTAGCTCTTCACGGCTTTATGTGTTCATAACCCATGACTGGGGGCTGGAACCTAGTCCTCCAGACTTCGAACTTCAGGCGTTTTCTCTCTCATCCAATCTTCTAGAGTTTGAACTCCCTGAAGTGGTTACCTCTCACAAGGGTTGATCTGATGGTTGGCATGATTCCTAGAACCAAATCATCTATCTAGATCCAATCCTTAGTTATCCTTTTATTTCTTAATCCAGTGGCTATGAATTAATCCAAGGTTAAGATGGAAAAACACTATTTACTTAGGGACTTTGAGACTCTGGGCTTCGGAGGTCCAGGTAATTGCTTCTTCAATTTCCTTTGTAGTTGGTCAGTGCCAAAGTGGTAAAAATGGGAGTGATTACGTATCTTTCCACTACGTTTTGATCCAACAATCATATGAGAATATAGAGGATCTTAGATAAATGATTGACGTTAATTCATGACTTCATGCTTTGATGCTTCAGAAAGATGGTGGTGGTAGACACTGGTTTCCCCTAAAGGACATACTCCTGGAGTGACGTAACTTGCTGACAACACTGTTGATGTGGAAATGGTTGAGTGGCTTCCACATGTCACCTAGATTCATGATTTACGTAACCTAAAGTTCCATATGAACCTAGACACTTGTCACCATGGAATTGTCCCATGTGTCCTTGTTGAAGTGGTCTTGCTGATGTGGATATCCTGATGTGTTGAAGGCCATAGGTTCATATGAATCCTTGATCCAATTACTGTGATCATTTCTTAAATCAATGGTCCATATTCATTTCGTCCATTTGTGACTCTGGGGCTTCAGGCTACTCAAACTCTGACAACTTCAATCCATCCAGAGTGCATTTCATCGAAGTAGATCAGATGGTCAATTTTTTTTTGTAGTTGAATGGATAGTTTGTGCAACCTCAACAAGGCGTTTTGTTAACGATCTTCTCATTTTTCTCTTTTAGGATCCCAACCATGAGTCTTCCTTCTTGACCATGGATGATTTTAGGGGCTAAATTTCGCTCATGGGATAATTTTCCATGGTTTTTCCAAAAACAAGATTCGCTATTTTAAAAATGATTCGCCCAAATTCTATAGTATAAAATTATTTTACCTTAAAAATCACCAAAATTTTATAAGAACTATATAAAATCCTTAAAAATTTGAATATTTTTACAAAAATATCGCCAGACATTTATAGTTTGAATATGAAGGATTAGTAAGATTCGCCAAGGCTTCTACATTTTAAAATAAATTTCCATCCTTAAAATCATCCCTGTGAATCTTGACGGTCCATCATATCTTACTTCGGAGCTTCGGCTCTCTGGGACTCTGGGTTACTAGAACTCCGAGGTAGTTCAATCCCTCCAGAGTGGTTACCTATCTAATAAGTCATGATACTAAGATGACTTCTTTCTCTCAGTTGTTTAGTACACCTTACACTATCCTTGTAGTGCGCTTGATCTAAGGGTCATAATTCATCTTGGAGTAGATCAACGATCATGGATGATTGCAGACTCCCAACTAGCATGATCTTTAAAACCATCATCGAGTTCTGCAATGGAAATTGCTTGTTGGTAGTGGAACCGATGCCAATCATTGATCTTGCTGAATTTACATATTGATGGTCTAAGAGGATTGTGGAGGTTAAACATGCACATATGTTAGTTTTTCCACCAATCTCCACAATTTCTCTCCACCGTATATCTTACTTGTGTTGATCTAACGATCATGACTTAATCGAGTGTTGATCTGATGGTCCTTCTCTGTAGTTCCTAGATATGACGACTATTGTAGCATTCTCCTGAATTCATCCTTCGATGATCACGATCCAGTCTGATTCCTTATCGAACGAATCATGTGCATCATCTCTTCTAAGCTTTGATTAATGTACTTCCTTTTGATACGTTCATCGCTTATTTATTCTAATCTTTTAATAACATTATTCTTCATCATGTTTTTCATTAATGAAAATTCATAATAAAAATTCATCATCAGATCACAATGATCTTCGACTATTGACATCAATGACAATGTGTCCAACAAACACTTCAAAAGGTCCACAATATCGTGGTGATAACTTAGAGCTCTTTCCAAGTTTGAATGAACTGTTTCTGGGTTTTACTTTTATGTAAACATGGTCCCCAACATTAAACTCTCTCTGTGTTCTTTTTAAATTTGGATAACTTTTTTTCTTATCCCATGCACTTCTCAAATTTTGTTTCACTTTATACAGTATTGTTTCCATTTATTTTAACATGTTGAGCTCTAAAATGATCTTGTCCACAGGCTTATCCCAACTCACTAGTGTTTTACACCTCGTGCCATATAATACCTTGAAAGTAATCATATCTAAAGATGATTGATAACCATTTTTCTATGTGAATTCAACGAGATGAAGATAGTATTCCCATTTTGTTGGACAATCCATAACATAAATTCACAACATATCCTCAACAATATGTTTATTCCTTTCAGTATGACTGTTAGTTTGAGGATGGTAAGAGGTGCTAAAATTCAGTTGTGTATCCATTATGATGAACAAAGTCTACCAAAAATTGGAAGGAAATTTTGCATCTCTGTTAGAAATAATTGTTTAAGGTAAACCACGCATCCTGAAAATTTCCTTTATAAAAATATCTGCAATATTTATAGCCTTGTAAGTAGATTTTATCAGAATAAAGTGTGGTGCTTTTGTAAGTTTGTAAATCAGTACCATAATATAGTCATTGTGCTTCTTAGTTATAGGTAATTCGGTGATGAAATCCATACCGATCACTTCCCATTTCCACTCAGGAATGGGTATAGGTTTTAATAATCCAGTCAAATGTTGGTGCTCATCCTTAACCTGTTGGCACTCTAGATACCTAGCAAGGTATTTAGCTACTTTTGTCTTCAGTTTAGGCCAAAAATGTTCTTTATTTAAATTGTTATGGTCTTTTGATTACCAAAATGACCTGAATATGGTTTCTAGTGTACCTCTGTTAATATCAAAATTTGTAAATATGCATCATTTGGTACATAAATTATGCTCTTATATAAGATTAAATTTTCCTTGCTGCAACTAAATTTTTCTTCACTATTTGTTAGCTGATTGGCTTAACACTCTGCAAGAATTTCCTTGTATTTATCACATTTCTATGTTGTTGTCACAATTTTCTGTTTTAAATCTGATTGTATACTACTACTGAAAATTGCATTTAACTTTATGCTTAGTGCATCTGCCACCTTGTTTTCCTTCCTTTTTATATGTTGAATTTCAAAATCATACTCACTTAAAAAGGCTAGGCATTTTTCTTTCCTAACGTTTAGGTTGAACTATTCAAAGAAATATTTAAGGATGATATTATTAGTCCTCAACAAAAAAATCCTACCCAGAAGATAGTGTCGCCACATCCGCAAGGTATGAATTATAACAATTAATTCTAAATCATGAGTTGCATAATTTTTCGCATGGGATTTCAGTTTCCTCTAGTCATATGCAATCACATACCCCTCCTGCATTAACACTCTGTTGACGATAAAAATCACAACAAGGATTTCTCCTGCAAAGTATTGCTAAAGCCTATTATTTAAACTAAACTAATGATATATAATACTAGTAGGTGGGACCCCCTTGTCGATTGGAGGATCAAATAAGGTTCTTATTATACATTTATGTTGTTGTTCGACATTGCTTCTACATGATTGATGGTGAAATATAGGTTGTTGGCAAATGTTTAACAGGTAGTATGCTTGTCATTGATGGCAAGTACAAACAGTGGAGATGGCAGGATAAGGAGGATAAAATCCCTTGGGGATTCAGACGTGAAAGCTTAGGAGAAACAACGTTGAGGAAAACGCGCTCAGCAAGGCTCAAGGATCCACAATGGAGGAGAAGGAAGACAAAGATCCACAACCGTTGGTCAGAAATCCCGTCAGCCGTCAGATCGGACCAGAGGTGCATGAGATTTACCATCAGGAAATGCCAAGGTGAAATCTCGATAGAACGTCGACCGTCAGATCTGATTATAGACAAGAAAAGCACACTGAAAAGGAGGACATATCTCAGACGTTAGATCCAATCGCATGACCCGACCACCGTTGGATCGAGGAGAACCTGCATGGTCTTTAAAGTGCAAGGAGGTTTGGCTGTGATCATGGGGATAATGGTCATATGGACCAGGGGCCTAGCCATCGGAGTTTCGAGAATCGTGAGTTGGATATGTCAAAGTTCATTGACATCACAAACCCCGAAATCGCGATGAGTGAAATCCCGACTGAACCTGAACCGTCAGATCAAGATATGATCTAGACCATCGACTCGACCCACGTCAACAGACCACGTTAGCTAAGTGACACGTGGCAGTATTTAACACATGTCAAACCACGTGTGACGTTAGCAGAGGCATCGACGATCGAGCCTTTGAAATGACAAAGTCACTTGACATCGAAAGTCTCAAAATCCCGGAGGGATCGGGACCGTCCATCTGAGGGACAGGTGTCGAAGATCAAGTCGTTGGAATTTTGTTCATCGGGAAATCAGGGATCTCGTTGACAAGAGTTTTGTGCAAGTCAGAATCGCAATCCGCGAAACCCCGATGAGTGGGGGCTAGCTGTCAGCACAACAACGAAGGAGGACAGTGGCATAGTGGAGGCCATCTGTCAGAGATAAGGAGCGCATCAGGATTCAGCATACCGAGAGTTCCGTTGACTTGTGCATCTTGGCATCACAAACCCCATAGCCCCGACGGGATAAGGTTGCGGTCATGGGTAATGGTCACGTGGACCAGGGATCAGCTAGGAGGGCTGAAGCACATCGCGAATCGGGAAATCGCAAATCCCGTGGACCTAAACATTATTTCATCGCAAGTGCCGAAACTCCGATGGAGTAATAAGACCAAGGTCACGTGATCGCAGGTCACATGGACCATTGTGTATCCGGAAGGGGCTAAAGCTCGGGAAAGGCCGAAACCCCGATAGAGAGACATAAGGCTGTGGCCACAACCCTTGGTCACGAGATTTGTAAGTGACTAAGACTATGAATGYCGAGAGTGCCGAAATCGYGATATATGAAATCTCGATTTGATCTGAACCGTTTGATCAAGTATTGATCGCAGGGCTATTGTTGCTTGCAACAGTGAAACTGCCAGAAACCACTGATGGTTTCAACCAGAGAAGCTGAAGAGTTACGATGTTGATCTCGCAGAGCACTCGAGAGGTGGAGAAGATTGGCGCGGTTGAAGCATGCAGAGGAATGGAGAACATTGCATGCACAAGGTGCACAGAAGCGATAAATACACGGTACAAAGAAGATATTAAGTTGTTGTTGYTGTGGGAATTTGCRGTTGCTATTGGAGTTTGYTGTGGTGATTCATGTGTGAAGAAGAATCARAGTGMAACAGCTGAATTAARYAGAAGAGGATCTGTKCAGAGAATGGGTATGGYGCACAGAGCTTAAAAAGCRGGAGAACAGAYAKTGCAAATGATCTAAGCAGAAAGGMAATAAGGCAGACAGAGCAACGAAGTGGAGTAGAACAGTGATAAGTCAGGTAGGCCATCATCGAACATCATATCACTATAATAAATTCAGTAGCAAAGATTTATATTTTAGGGTGGTTGGGAGGTGCTAGGGAGGACTGTTGTCCTCAGAGGTTCAAGTGGGTGATTGAACACAGGGAGTTGGTGCTTCCTTCTAGTTGGTGCTAGAAAAACCAGGGAGTCAGTGCTTCCTTCTAGTTGTTGCTAGAGAAAACAGAGAGTTGGTGCTCTCAGCAAGTTGCAGCTTGCAAAGCTGAGGTTGTAGCCTCATTATGAGTTGGTTCTCATATGTATGATACTGTAAAGAATGTAACCATTACTTATCATATAAAAGAAAAGAGGTTTTTATCCAGCATGGGTTTCCTCGGGAAATATCTGTCTCTGTGTTTCTCATATATGTGAATAATGCTGAAAGTGCCATTGTTTATTTCCCTGCATTATTGTGATTACCATTCAGAATCTCTACAAAAAGTTTAAAAGAACTATAATTGTTTAAGCACGGGGACAACTGATTCACCCCCCCTCTCAGTTGTTCAACATAGGTTTCATTTGTGACATAATGACAGATGGATAATCCACGTTATGTGTGGGTTTTGTTACTCTAAGCTCTAAATTCCATGTATGAATGGATTTTATTCACTGTTATACAATGCTATTGGCACCGTGATTTATTGCATGTTACACCTACACAAGACACATGTTAGTTATAACAAGAGACAAAGGCAATATGGAATAAATTCAAGAAGAGAGGACTATGCTATACTATGATATACTATATGCATTTGAAATTAAAGAAATGGATGTTAGTCCTAACTATCAATGTTAGTCCTAACTAGCAATGTTAGTGGCTATATGATTTTATTGAGTTATATGGGGCACATGTGATATATGTTATAGTATGTTTTGGAAATGGTTAGTATGGATTGGGTGGCGCATTTGGCAAGTAATGTATGCAAGTTTTGATGCATGTATTAATGGCATGGATTAGTGTTGGCTGGCTGGAGTGTAATATGTAATCGAATGAGGAGAGGATGGAAGCAACGTGCATTTACTGAATGTTACTCCATACTTCTCCCACTGGCCATCACCCTAGCTTGGTTATTGTTCATTTGATTTTCATTGTGGTTAAGCTCCGATATTTAGGCGAGGAAGGAACTTCTCAAAAAAGATCACATTTTTAAGGCCATTTGGTTACATGTATGTTTTTTTCACCTATCCATGAACTTGCTCTGTTTATGAAATAAATATTGGCTTGGTGATGTATTGGTCTATTGTTTTCTTGAGGCTGGAAACTGTGTAAACTTGTGGTGTTCTCTGAAATGGTTGTTTGTGTTTTATTCGTTGAAAATGGAAAATTAGATGGTTGAAATCGCAATTTCATGGACTATCTATGTGAAGGAAGTCGTGATGGCTCTCTATTGTCTCTATGGGTTTTGTTGGAGGGTTTCATTCGGTTTGGAATTGTTGTCCATCTCCTCACAGTATTGTAATCATACTCGGTCGTATTTGGTGTTATGGGGTTGTTGTGTATGATTTGAACCAGCTTTGGGTCACTGCATATTGTTTTCAACCTGGTCGTGGGCTCATTTTATGTTATTGATATCTACACAATTGGTTATGGTGGCTATTATGCCAAGAGGCTTGCTTTAGGGTTGGTTGCTATTACCTGGGCTCTGCATTTCTATCAACATTATTTGACTTTTTGGGGAAAAACATGAGGGTTATGCCCTGCGTGTTTTTGATGTTGGTTATGGCCAGTAAGAAACCTCTGCTCTTCTACATCGTGGTCTACCCTATCTGGTGTGAATTGTCACCCTGTCTTGCTATCTAAAGGTTATGTGGCCTATGTGTCCACCACATTGTCTCAAATTTTTCTCACCTATTGTTGATATGGTTGACTCAATTCTCCCTGTGTTTTAATGATCGAGAGAACCCTTGAATATTTTGTATTCATTGGTACCGAGCCCGATTTTGATAAACTCAATAGTCACACTCCGCCGGTTATCTGGTTGATTGTTATAGTTGTTGGGTAGTATTAAGAATGGTTTTGATTATTGGCTCATCTCTGTTTTATCATGTGGTTGGAGGGTTGTGTTTGGGAATGATAATTGTTATACAATCGATGCCTTCTTTTGTTATGATAGTTGAATCGATAAGTCAACATTGTTTAATTGGTTGATTAGAGAAGTTGTAAAAGGAAATGAAAATGGGCATTCAATCACTGCCTCCTTGTGTTGTAACAGTTGGATTGATAACTCAACATTGTTTTATGGTTTGATTGGGAGTAATTGGATATGTAAAGTAACATAAATGCTTCTTTTCATTATGCATTGGTCTGTATGTTTCTTACAATGTGGTATAAATTGAAATGATAGTCGTTGTTACTGTGTGTTTTAATTGCCCGATCGAGATTATTGCAATTTGAAGTATTGATGATTCTGGCTTGGCTGTCCACCGTGTATGATTTATGGATATCGTGCATCATATCATCTTATTGCACCATCAAAGATGGGCATGAGTTTTTTTTAGTAGTATGGTTTCATTGCAATTTAATTGTTAAATTGGTTAAAGGAATGGAATCATGCATGTTTTAAAAGATCTTGTGTCTGTGTTTGATTTTAGGAATTAATTTATGGACAATGTTTAAGGTTTTGATGCTGAACAAAGTTGAAACAAATGACCATGTGTTCATTGGAATTTTGTTTTAAATATAAAATGGAAGAAATGAGAGGAAACAAAATTCTTATGTAGGATGTTTGGAAGGCATATTGATTTTGAGTACGATGACACTGTGTTAATTAAAAGGGTTGAATATTTAAATATGGACAATGAACAAGTGTTAACACACAATAATTGTTTAATTGATCACATTAATTGTTTAGTTGGTTTTGGATCATCTGCATTAAATACATAATTGTTTTATGGATTACTTAATTGATTTTAGGAACAATATTCACTTTTTCCCCTACCATTATTTCACTTTTCACACATTACAAACCCCTCGCCTTCCCATATTCATTATTGACTCCCTGTTGCTAAAATTTAATTACAATTAAGGGAAAATCTTTATTATCACAGTTAAAGAGATTGCACTAGATTAAATTACAGTGATATATATTGTTTTGGTTTACAACACAATTGATTGTTTGATGTCTGTGAGCAATAATCGTGATCTTTCCCCCCTAATTTTAACACTTTTTCACTCACTACAACCCCTCACATATCCCAAAACCCTTGTTCAACCCCTGCTCATTGACAACTACAAATCAATTTGTATGGATTGGATTGCATGAGTTTGATATGTTGTTGAGCCAAATTTTATTTCATATTTTAAAAGAGTTGTCATGTATGGTTGTTAAAGAAACTATTTGCTAATCAATTTTTCATAAAGGAATGAGTTTTTTCAATAGAAGTAGCCATGACATAGGTAATCGAGGAAGAGGTAATTGGAACAGGGGCCCTAGAAGGCCAAGATTCTATATACACTTTGATGCAAACTCACAAGAGTTAGGCCAACTATTTCAAGCTGGGTTTTTAAACTAGATTGGGCAAGGAGTATTCCAACCTAGGCTTGAAAGGCCTCTCTTCCAAGCCCCATAGGTCCCTGGTATTCTCGTGCCTCCTCATGTCTCACTACATCCTGAAGTTCCCGAAAACGACTGATGGAAAGAGATTGTCCACTTGATAGTCTCCCAACATAGTGTCTGGCCTAACTTGTCTTTACCTTCTCCTACGCCTATCAATAAAATTGTCCAAGATGCCCCTGTCCACTCACCAATTTAGTCTTCCCATGACAGAAAAATGTTGAAACCGAGGCCCACCATGCCCTTGACAAAGGAAAAGCCACTGCTATCCCTTCCTCACCTTCAAATGACTCTGATAAATATGTGTCCTCCCACATGCGTTTGAGAGATAATTGCTCTCATGTGATCAGTGAGATTAGGCCTAAAGGCTCTGCACAACCTAAGAAAAATTTAGAGATATCAAAATGTGACGACAACAACAAGGGAAATATTGCCTCCCAGCATGTAAAATATGGATTTTAAGTTTTTATTTATTAATTGTTGAGAACAATTGACTTCTGAATTTTTGGACAACACACTATTTTTTGGATATATGGGTAATACACTTTTGGAATTAATTTCAATTATCATTGAGATAAATTGTCAAATATGAATGTGATAATGGGAGTCATAAGGAGGGATGTTTTGTCTGATTAACTAGTTGTGTTATGATTGTTAAAAGCTAAAGGGAGTCACAAGGGGTCCCACCTACTAGTTACTATTGATTAAAAAACCCTTATTATGATTTATTACTTTTCCCCCTTAACTAAAAAGTTGGTTGAGTGTTAGTTAACTTAACTACAGAAGTAGTTCACTACTTCAACCAATTCTAATTTGCTTAAAGGAAAAAGGAAAGGGAGAAACAGGAGGAGAATAAAAGGAGATGAATATTAAGGTTTGCTCTTGAGTTTTTGTTGAGATAATTAAGTTTTCATTCATTCCTTAATTCATTAGAAGCCTAATTATTTTTTATGATAGCAGGGTCTTATTGTAGACAACAAGATTCAGGGTTGAATTACATCATTCAAACACTTGTTTTTCAGAGGTGTTGATCTATATTTGATAGTCTGTGTAGACTTGTCTGTTGATGAATTAGATTTCATGATTGACAAAGGCTATTGTGTAGAGTTGAGTGGACAACAATCTATGGCAAGATGATCCAGATTTTAAAGTTTAGTTTTTGATTTTTTGTTAGAAGTCCTTTTGTATGTTTCATCAGGGACGTCTAAGTTTGACTTTGGTCCAAAAATTCCACAGGAAATTTTGTAAAGAGAACAATTCTTTGATGAATTGGAATGAAATAAAGGATTTATATATGTCTCATATGTTTTGATTATTGACTTGGTGTCTTTACTTCTGTCTCTATATTTATTTTAGAATCTGTTATGTTCACAAAAACACATAAATAATGAATTTTTCAGTAAGCTTTTATTTATAAAAAACCAGCCTAAGCATTTGTAAACAATACTTGTGAATTAGGATAACATTTTTGATGGATATAAACATAGGGTGATATTCCCGTATATCTTTCTTTAGCCAAGTAATATATGAAAATGCTTGAGTAAGATCATTTCACATATTTTCCTCAACATTTATTTGGCGTCCATACCGGGGAGATCTTCAATATCTCTCTGGTTAATTTTTATGCTTGATTAGCATCGAATACATCTATTTTTATGTTATTGAATCTTTGTTTGTTTTATTTATTAATGACTGTACCTATTGCAAGGCATCCCAATATTGAGCCTGGTCTTCAAGATTAGACCAACATTGCTTTGAATCTGTTTAACACCATTTTAGACACTACCAATACTCGTGTCGAGCTTAATAATTCATGGGCAACAATTGAACGAGATATTAGTTCCCAAGAACGTTGGGAAGCTAGGCATAGACAACCTATAAATCAACAATAACCTTCTTGTTTCTTCAACTTTGGTGTTCCTTTCATGTCCTTAGACTCTCGTGCTTCTAGGAGAAGAAGAGGCCTATCACCTAAAATTAATCCTATTGCTAAAATAGGAAGAAGGAACGTTGTGTTATCAACCCAACAAAGTTCTCTAAGAAGAACTTTGTCTGATTCATCCAGTTCATCTTTCTCCCCCTCACCGATCATCCACAAGATGGCATCTAGTGGTGGATCTGGTGGCACTGGAATTTCTTCCTCCTCTCAGTCTTTAGCTTCGTCAATGATTAGTATCTTATATAGCTACCATATCCCTGTTCAATCTACGACCAATCCGAGCAAAGTCATAAAAAAGTATGGGCGTTTCCAATTTGAAGAAGATGCCACAACCACACTGTGGCATTTTTCCTCTCCTCTTTACCTAGCACCTGCTACTCGTCCACTTCCTAAATTCAAAGAGCATCTTCCTAGTTTTTTGGTGAGTAACACTGTCACTACAAATGAACACTTGGTGGCATTTTATAATGCTTGTCACAACATAGGAGCCAATGACAATGATACTTGCATGCGCTTATTCGTCAATTCTTTGTAAGGAAAGGCTGTGGCCAATTTCTTTGACATTCCTCCTAATATTTTGTCTACTTGGGAGGAGTTAGTTTACTGGTTCAAGTCCACCCATGGGAAATCTAAAATCCCAGCTGAGCAGTTACGGGAGTACAATAACATTGCCTATAAGGATGGTGAAACCATCAAGTCCTTCAACTTGTGTTTCACTAAGTTATACAATCAAATCCATGAACTCATTCAACCTCATAACCAAGTCACTTTCATTCATTACTACAATGAATTACCTTCCCCATATCGTGATAGGATTGACGAGAAATCCATTGATAACCTTGTTTCCGCTCTGCATACTTGTTTAGAGTATGAGGAACAAATTGAAAGAACAGGTCTTCCTTAAGGAGAATCCGTTAAACATAAATACATGTCCTCCCTCTTACAGCTGGTCCAAGACATGAATAATCGCATGATAGAATATGAGAAAAAAGGAATTGTCTCCCCTCTCACCCATGGAGATTCATCCTCTTCTGCACGCCCCTTTAGAAATCCAATTGAAAATAATTTTCAGCCTAAAGCTATTTTGCCTCGAAGTTGGTGTAACTTTTGTGAGGAACACCATGAGGAAGCCACATGTGAGGTAAGGAAGAACGCAAGAGATAAGATCTTTGGTAAAGAAAAAGAAACTACCATTGTTTTCCTAGATATTGTAGAGCCAGAAGATGTCATGATCATAAATACTAGGAACAAATCCTACACTCCCAAAGGAAAATATGATCCTCCCCACAATTATTCTAGCCTGAGCTCATCCTCACTAGCTGCTACTATTCAGGTTCCTAAGGTTCCTGACAATCAAGGAACAACTTCCCCTCTCCCCTCTTCTAAATACAATATTCTGAATCAGTTGGCCAACATCAAAGCATATGCAACCCTTCTGTACATGGTTGTTGTCCCTGAACAATAGAGGCATCTAAAACAATTCATGGAAGGAAAAGCTTTCGTTGTAGCCAACCTCTCTGAAGAAGCAAATGAAGAGGATTCGTCTATAAATAAAGTAGGTGTACATAACTTTAGATTCCCTGTAAAGAATTCCCATTTTTATATTTCTGTAAAGATTATGGATAAGATCACCCATTGTTGCCTCATTGATGGTGTTTTGGGCCCAAGTGTGACATCGAAGATTATTATGGAAGAACTAGGCTTGTCTTGTACAAATGAAAATTCCAGGAGCATGCTCTCCTATAATAGTCTACAAAAAATGAACATAGGAGAGATTAAATATGTGACCTTAGTTTTGTGCGCACACCCTGAGATAAGGACGACCCTTAATATTCAGGTAATCGATATGTCGGTAAGAAATTACTCAATCATATTAGGAAGAGATTGGCAAGCTTTGAAGTGATGAAACTATGGTAGGATGTGAATGAAGAGCCAAATGATATTACGAGAAGAATAAATCAAATCAACTAATTACAACAAAACATAGTAGAAGTGGATAATAAGCTCCAAAAATACCAGGATAACATGAAATCCCTTTTTGATAAGAAAGCTAAAGACATGGAGTTTCTTCCTAGTGATTTAGTATTAAAATGGGAAGATATAAAGTAAGATAGAAAGGAATATGCAGGGAAGCATGGGAAATGTGATAATCTCTGGTTCAGACCCTTCAAAATTGCAGCTGCTGAGGGAAAAAACTCATGTTGGATTACTGAGAGGGGGGGTGAATCAGTAATAACGTAATTATAATCCTTTTTCTTCAAATATTATATCAATGTAGAATTATTATCCAATAATGAGAAGTAATAAATAAACAATCACACACATGCATAGTACACCAGTGTTTTACGTGGAAACCCAAATCGGGAGAAAACCACAGAATGATTTTTCTTATATGTCTTGAAGAATTACATTCATTGGAAGCACCGACGTCCTTTGTTTTCCAGCTGCAACTGGAAGGAGGTTCCAACCTCCTAGTTTCTCAGGCTACAACCTGAGGGAAGCTCCAACTCCCCAAATATTTGGCTACAACCAGAAGGAGGCTACAACCTCCAATGTCATCCGTATATAACCGGAAGGTGGCTACAACCACCTGTCTTTTCCCCGTCCCGCCACCCTGAAGTAGAAGTAGAATGATGGAACCACTGTCACACTATCTCAGTGAGATATATTGCTGTAAACCTGTACCAATAAGTCTGAAGCATGCATCAACCTGTACCTCAACCTATAATCAACCTGTACCATAAATAAGTGCATCAACCATGCACCAACCTGTAATCAACCTGTACCATAAACAAGTGCATCAACCTGTAATCAACCTATACCTTAAACAAGTGCATCAACCATGCACCAACCTCAACAAAACGCCCTCATCAATTTCATCATCCAAATATGATTTGTAGCTCTGTAATAGACCTAGTTTATATTATCACATTCCTTCAAACCTTCCTTAACTTTTAAAAACAAAAGACTAGCATTTTCATCAAACTTGTTTTTAGTCTCACATGCCTAGTTTTGGATTAGTCAACAACCCTAACTTGAAGTAATCATAACTTTGAACCTGT
>ML780332.1:1024914-1038593 GCA_009831015.1 Picea engelmannii
TCCATATTTACTTCTTATCAACCATGACAAAACAATAATGAGTCATATTTACATCAAACACTATTGGGTCCATTACCCAAAACTTTGTGCTACGAGTCTTTCTTCAAGGGTTGACATCAATGACAACCAACCTTAATCAACAACTCATTCTTGCTCAAAAATCTTAATGGATAGATTCTTGAGGTCCCTATCAATGGGCGTTATCTAAAACATTTCATGCAATAGTTTCTTTTTAGATTTCCATTGTATATATCGGATTGGATTGAGATTGGCAATTTTAATTGTCCATTTTTCTTTTCTTTTTGAAAATTATTTGAGTGATTTGATTAATTGTTGTAAATATTTTCAATAAAATTATGATTGTTTGACTTCATTTTAAAAATAAATTTAGAAAAAGAAAAATAAATTGCATTATAAAATAAAATTCATGCAATACCTAATCATGATAATACAAAGAATATATTGAAAGCTTCTTGAGGACTACTGAAATGAAAAACATCTTAATCATGTATGATCTCTATTCTACATGATTATCTAATATTTTGTATTTTATTCCTTTTGCAAAATAGATCTTGTTGAACAAGAGATGAGGTTCAAGAAAAACTCGACACTCATTTTTTTCACCGTTTTGATTTCTCTAAAAACAGGTGATAAATAAATAATATGACTTGTTGAAAATTCAGAAGGAAAATAAGGTATGAGTTCCTATTCTTCTTTATAGTCTGAATAAAGTTTAAAAATTGATTGAAATAAATGCGAAGGAAGTTTTTCTCGTGATGATTTTATCACCTGATCTAAAAATTGGAGATGTAGAAAAATATAACTTGAAGTGTCATACTGATAAATTCTAAAGATATCTATGATATAAAAAAATAAAAATAATAATAAACAAACTCGAAAGAAATCTGAACAATTATAATAAATATGGGATAGAGTATAGTAAAAACTTATATTTAATACACAAACTTGTGTGGGATTAGGATATTTTTATTCAAATCCTCCAAATCCTTGATTTGGTTATTGTTGCCTCTCCCCAGGTTCTTTCGACTCCAGATTTTCTTTCTCCTTTTTCATCCTTTTAGTATTCATAGAAATAATGAGACTTAGCCTGACTCTAAAAACTCAAAATCATGTTTTAAAAACAAGATTAGGTGAAATTTTTTGTGTTCCTTTGATTTAAATTGAAAAAGTATGTCTAGGATAATCCTGATAATTTTAGGTCTGATATCAGATTTTAAATTGACAAACTCGCTCAAGTTTTATCTCTTAAATGATTGAAATTCCCAAAACGTTTCTCCTATAGGCTAAGGTGTACTTAAAATTGGAAGAAAGTTAGTTTCAGAGTATTCTTAAAATTGTAGACAGACCTTCTTTTTCATTTTAAAGATTTTAAACAAATATCATCCCTTGTATGTTACATACAAATTGATTGCCCCCATTTCAAAATGTTAAAATCCAAGACATATGGTGAAAGGAAATTCATAATTCAAGTACCCCCATCTTGTTTAAAAGATATGATGAAAGGAAATTCATATATTGATTGTCCTCATCTCAGCAAAATGAAAATTCGTTAATTGAAGTGGTGAAAGGAAATTCAATGGGAGAAGTAGATAACTTCACTTGGGTATTGAATAGGATCATTGGAATTGAAGCAATATCTATGATATCTGTAAGGTTGTCATACATATCTATATATCATACTCTGTTATCTAGTTCTCTTTCCAATGATATTTACATCTTGAACCAACTAGGGATTCCCTAAATAAATATGTTACATATGCTTAACCTTGAAGAAAATTGTTGTACATATTGTCATTGATGTCAAGAGTTATGATAATTTATTATGATGACAACATGAATCAATCATGATCAGTTATACAATTGGCATTAGTGTCAAGATGGCCAATAATTTCTTTCCATGTGTAATGAAGGGTCAATGATGGAAAGATAATGTCAAACAATAATCAAAGAAACAAGGTTAATCTCAGGAGGAAAAGTATACCAAAGATCGACAGAAGAACATCAACTTAAGGCTGAAAGAAATTCATGATTATTTTTTATCATGATAGGATCAACAATGTTCCTATGATCAAATTTTAGGAGAATTAGCTATTGACTATTAGTGCATAAAAGAATGTACAAACAGTTATTAAATCTCAAGAGAGTTAGCGAATGAAGAGAACATTCTCGAAATGTCATCCGATCAATGGAAAGACTAAGAAATCGACCAAATGCATAGGAAAAGGTGAGAAGCCTCAACAATTGTCCAATCAACAAATTGATGGTGGTTATCGTCTCATATAACAGACATTGGTCATATGAGGGACCATGGGCTTGAGGACCATTGGAGGATCGTGACCGTCGAATCTGCAAGCCAGATCAACAGTAGGGATAGATTGCGGAGATTGAAAGGAAAATTAAATGACTCGCTAGTTCCAATCCCGCAATTGGTCTAGATCGTCAGATCTCATAGACTCGAATATCGACAACTGTGGTTGATCCAAAAAATGATCAGATTAAGTTGGATTGAGTTGTGATCGTTGGATGCTCAATCGTCAGATCAACGACAAGGATAGATTGCAGAGATCGTAATCACTATTAAACATCGCACTATTTCCAATCCCGCAATTAGTTAGGACCATCAGATCTTACAACTTCAAATATCGATGATTGTGGTTGACTCACCAACAACGCACAACTTCAAATTGCGGAGTTTGTGTGTCGAGTTAAATCACTCGCAAGTTGTAGTTCTGCAATGATCATCAACCGTTAATCTTCTTTGAAGAGTCTGCATCGATCGTTAGATCAAATCAAGTGGAAGGATAGGATAAGCGGGGAAAAAGTTGAGATCTTTATTATCCGAAATCCTGTCATCCGTCAGATTAAAATTAAGTGGAAGGACAAGATAAGATGAAATATCTCAGATCTCGATTTTCCGAAATCCCATCATCCGTCAAATTAAAATTAAATGGAAGGACACGATATGCTGAAATATATCAGACCTCGATTATCCAAAATCCCATCAGTCGTCAGATCATTCTAGTGGAAGGACATGATAATCTAGAAGAAGATTCATTGGATTTAATCCAAGGCTAAGCAGTATCACAGATAGATCAAGTCGTTGATCTAAAAACTTGATCAACGAACAACATTTGTTTCGGGTTAAAATATGTGAGGAGGTTATGCTCCAACAAGTTTGAGATTTGAAATTTCTGAAGTCTGGAGATCCAGAGAGACAAAATAAATTATCGACTGTCGGATCATCTGAAGTAAGCCTCAACCATCTGATTCAAGAGGATATGTGGCATATTGGTAATTGATATGTTGGTAATAAATTACTCAATAAAAATCACTCCAAGGAATGAATTAAAATTAGAGGATATTATGTTGTAGATTCAAGTCCTATAGCTTCTCAACTATCTCTTGGATTCCCATGGATAACAAACATTCAGATCTTTGATACACCCACACTTTTCCAATCACACTTGCATAAATGAAAGGATACATAATTCAATTTAGACATTGAAATTATGTTTCAACCATTAATCAAAGTCCTTTGGTTGACAAGAAAGAGAATCAAATTCTTTTGTGACCATTAAAGAAACATAACCTTTAATGCCTAATTTTGTAGGGAAATCACACTTGTAGGAATTGAAAGAGCATAAGAAAATGTAATAGTAACCAAACTGAACAATTAATGAAATAACATCACACGACGAAAGGAAAATATTTGGGAAACATATACCAGAGAGAGGGGGCCCTTCCTCTCTTGGAATATACTTCCAAGAAGGATTGCAATAGGGAACTCTTGATCTGTAAGAACAAGATCTTTATTCCAACATCCAAATATTTACAATGATCCTTCTCTTCAATATGTAACCCTTTTCTCTAACATCTCCTTCAATTATCTAACTATACCATCATCAAAACACTCACAATTTGTTTTGCTTCCTAATATTGTTTCTTGATGACCAGGGAGTGATTTAAAATGCCCACACAGTTATTAAGTCTATTATGTGTGTGTTATGAACTCTTACTACTCATTAACTTCCCTTTTAAACTCTCTTTTGTTACAAGCAAAAAACCAAGTTATGCATAATCAATACTTCTTCTCGTCCATCAAACTCATTGATATGGTTACCCATATTGTTCAAGGGTAAGGTTCGACAGATCATTGGTACACCATTTATTTATGTTTTAACTTGTAAAATTGTTAATTTCAATGGGGAAATAATTTTTAGGAGATTCCTCTCAGTTATATTTTTTGTTTAAGTAATATTATGAATAATAAACATTATCTTAGATCCTTATTCATGTGATCTAGGTTCTACTAAACAACCTCATCACTTTAACCATCCATATTTTTAAATTCAATTCTAACATATTTGCAATTCCCTCTATCTTATCATTGTTATATTTCCTTATAAATTTACCTTAATACTTTACCATTCTCTAGTATGGATACCCATAGGCTTTATATAAGTTCCTTGTTGGTTCCAACTACACATCCATTTATATTAAAAAAAATTACTTATCCTAACCTGCATTACCCACATCCCATTAATTAAATGTGACTTCACTTTTGTCGCTTAGGTTTGGGACCAATGGAAATATTAGGAGTTATTACTAACAAAAACCTTTCCAGCTATTAATACAACATAGTGGAAGACGAATCCTCAATGATGATTAACAGTATATCATCCTTACCATCTACCCCACTGTTGTGGCAACACATAGAGTAGTAAGAAAGGATTTTACTCATGGTGTAATTACTCACAATTTTGATTATCTACAATAGTCTCTTTCTTTGTAGTTGGTGCCATTAACTCATCCGACCTTTCACTAACACTTGTACGTTTTCTACATTCTCCTGAGTCTCTGCGAATTCTTTCCCTCCTGACGTTCCTTCCTCGGGTCACTACCATGGAGTTTACATCAATATGGGGGAAGTCCAATCTTTACTAATTCTATTGCGTACATCCATATGGAATATGAAACTCAGAGGATGGAATACGAAACATACATATGGACGTATGGATGTAATTGTTCTTGTACTTTAGTCACAATGCACTACCTAGGGTAATCTCATACAAAGCCATCATTTCTTATAATTATATTGTGGTTGTTTTCATCCACGTTTGCGCATAACTTCATAGTCTTGAATGACCAGGCTTATTATAATCTCATGGTAGATTTTTCTTTGTGCTTAAACGATTTTATAGTGGTATGTTTTAGTTATGAGTTTCATTCTTGTTACCTCTACTCCAATGAGATCGATGACTTAAACTTCGTCGACTTAACTAGATTATATTTGGCTATTTATTATTAAATGTACTCTGGCTTGCGAGAAGGCTTACTAAACATATCTACCCTGTATTCAGATTTATATCATTCATATATAGAATCTTTCTCCAACACAATGGTGTTGAGTTCATTCAAGGAAGAATTATTGCTCTGTTAGGTTTTCCTTATATATATTGTTTTACAGAATGAAATTTTGGGATTGGTCCCTCTTATATCTTTTGGGTTATACTGATAGTGTTCTGTACATGATATGTTGAATTTTTTTTTATCTCTGTGTGGTCCAATCCCACAGCAATCATATTATATGAACATAGTCAAACTTTGTTAGTAATGTTAAAACTTTAGTATTGAATTGTATTTTTCAAAAATCATTTTATTTCCTTGTAAATAATAAAATAATGATGTGACTATTTCAAATAAATAAATATTATTGAGTTTCCCACATATGCTATACCAACTAATTTCTTTTCTGCATAAAATAAACTTCTTGATTGTTAATAAAAATATTGCTCATATTATTGCTATGATAAATAAATGAAATATATGGTCTTGTACTACCTTTCATCTCACGAAAGATTCTTTTCTCCATTTGCATGGCTATAACTAGTATCATTTATCATTTATTCTATGTAATACAAAAGGGTAACACGTATTATTTGTATGATTCCTATAGTAAATTGCACCACTACAACCATAAGTTTATTAGAAGAAAAATGAAAAGAAAAATAGATAAAGATACATATCTGAACCAATGTTTACTAGGGACAAACTGAGGAGAGAGTCCAACTCCTCCCAGCCATAGACCAAAGAAGCCACAAATTACTCTCTCCCATCACCCCCAAGAAAAATTATTTATTCCATAGGAAGCTGAAAATGTCAATAACCTTCTCCAGGTAATTTCCAGAACTTGTTTCTTTCTCAAAACTACCAAGTTATAAAATCTGCACAAGTACTTAACAACATCATGTTTACACCATAATTGTCTCTCTTTCCTTGTTTTACCAAGAAAAGAATAATCCTAGCCTAGGTCGTTTTCTTCCTTTTTCAAGTTAGCCTCATCCCTAACTCTTGGTAGTCTTGTGCTAACTTCTTGCTAGCTTGTCCCCTCACCTCCCCCATTCTTGGGAGTAGGTTTACAATTGTCCACATGGACAACAATAACTTTTATCCTGGTGGTTTTTAACCCTTTTTCACTTTTCCCATGGGATAAAGAGTTTCTCTTATTGTAGTCGTGGTCTCTCATCAATTTGTCTCATATATATATATTTTTAAATAAAATTGAAATTATATTTACAAAAATGTTCCACATCATCAAATGTTTATCATTTTTTTTTATCTTCTAGATAACCAAAATCAGAGAAATTCATTGACTACCATTGTTCAAAACTATTCAAATACTTAAATTGGAGGGATGTTATATCTTTCCACCCCTTGAACTGAACACCATCCTTGGTGTTCCAACCAAGCATATCAGCTTTGAAACAAAAATGGGTAAGTTCTCCTCATAACCTCTTCCATTTCCCAAGTGGCCTCCTCAAGATTAAAGTGCCTCCACTGGAATTTAACCTGGGTGATATCTTTGTTCAACAATAAGGTTTCCATCTTGTTGGGTATGTGTAGTGGTTCCACATAGAACTCACTTTCTGGTTCCACTTGGATCACATTCCAATTTACAACATGAGTTATATTAGGAACATATTTATTTAATAATGAAACATGAAACACATTGTGTACTTTCAGGTTGACTGGTAGTGCAAGCTAGTAGGTGATTGATCCTACTTTGGCCAACACTTCAAAAGGTCAACAATACCATGGTGATAACTTAGAGCTCTTTCCAAGTTTGAATGAACTATTTTTGGGTTTTACTTTTCTGTAGACATGGTCCCCAACATTAAACTCTATCTAGGTTCTTTTTAAATCTGCATAACTTTTTTCTTGTCCCGTGCACTTCTCAATTTTTGTTTCACTTTCTGTAGTATTGTTTCCATTTATATTAACATGTTGAGCTCTAAAATGATCTTGTCCATAGGTTTATCCCAACTCACTAGTGTTCTACACCTCCTTCCCTATAATACCTTAAAAGGAATAATCTTTAAAGATGATTGATAACCATTTTTCTATGCGAATTCAACCAGATGAAGATAATATTCCCATTTTGTTGGAAAATCCATAACATAAATTCACAACATATCCTCAACAATACGATTAGTCCTTTCGGTATGATCATTAGTTTGAGGATGGTAAGTAGTGATAAAATTCAGTTGTGCATCCATTCCAATGAACAAAGTCTACCAAAAACTGGAAGTAAATTTTGTATCTCTGTCAGAAATAATTTTTTTAGGTAAACCGCGCATCCTAAAATTTTCCTTTATAAAAATATCTGCAATATTTATAGCCTTTTAACTAGATTTTATCATAATAAAGTGTGGTGCTTTTGTAAGTTTTTAAATCACTACCATAATAGAATCATTATGCTTCTTAGTTATAGGTAATTTGGTGATGAAATCCATACCAATCACTTCCCAGTTCCACTCAGGAATGGGTATAGGTTTTAATAATCTAGTCGAATGTTGGTGTCGAGCCTTAACCTGTTGGCACTCTAGACACCTAACAAGGTATTTAACTACCTTTGTCTTAATTTTAGGCCAAATTTTTTATTTATTTAAAATTGTTATGGTCTTTTGATAACTGAGATGACCTGAATATGGTTTCTAGTGTACCTTTGTTAATATCAAATTTTTTAAATATGCATCATTTGATACATAAATTATGTTCTTATATAAGATTAAATTTTCCTTGCTACAACTAAATTTTACTTCACTATTTGTTAGTTGATTAGATTAACACTCTGCAACAATTTCCTTGTATTTATCATATTTCTCTGTTGTTGTCACAATTTTTTGTTTTAAATCTGATTGTATACTACTACTGAAAATTGCATTTAACTTTATGCTTAGTGCATCTGCCACCTTGTTTTCCTTCCCTTTTATATGTTGAATTTCAAAATAATACTCACTTAAAAAGGCTAGGCATCTTTCTTTCCTAACGTTTAGGTTGGACTATTCAAATAAATATTTAAGGATGATATTATCAGTACTCAACAAAAATTTCCTACCCAGAAGATAGTGTCGCCACATCTGCAAGGCATGAATTATAACAGTTAATTCTAAATCATGAGTTGCATAATTTTTATCACGGGATTTCAATTTCCTTGAGTCATACACAATCACATACCCCTCCTCCATTAGCACTCCTCCTAGACCTTCCTTTGAGGCATCCGTACATACTACAAAGTCTTTGTGTGGATCAATTACTTCTAAGAGAGGTGCAAGGGTTAACAATTGTTTTAATTTCTGAAAACCTTCCAGACACTTTTTAGTCCACTTAAAACTGGTTCCCTTTTCTGTAGAGAAATAATTGGGTAAGCCAATTTTTAAAATCCTTCAATAAACCTCCAGTAATATCCTGTAATGCCCATAAAAAATCGGATATTCGAAACATCCTTCAGAACTAGCCAATCTAAAATGGATTTGACCTTTTAAGGGTCAACATAAATTACTTCACCTGAGATCACATGCCCTAAGTATTTCATCTTAGTCTAATAAAATTCACATTTACTATACTTTGCATACAACCGATGCTCCCTTAAGGTTTGTATAACTAACTTTACATGTTCTTCATTCTCTTCCCTTTTCTTGGAATAGATCATAATGTCATCTATGAATACAATCACAAATTGATCTAAATACTTCCTTAACACACTGTTCATTAAACACATAAATTTTTCCAGTGCATTGGTTAAGCCAAAGGGTACCACTATGAATTCATAGTGTCCATACCTGGTTCTAAAAGCATTCTTATAAATATCTTCATCTTTAATTCTAATTTGATGATATCGTGACCTTATATCTATCTTTTAAAATATTTTATCTTCCTTGACTTGATCAAACAAGTCATCAATATGGGGTAAAGGATACTTATTTTTTATTTTCATTTTGTTTAGTTGTCGATAGTCAATGCACAACCTAAAATCTCCATCCTTCTTTTTTATGAATAAAACCGATGCTCCCCATGGAGACACACTTGGTCTAATGTATTGTTTATCCAATAGTTCTTTAAGCTACACTTTTAATTCTGTTAATTCATGAAGAATAATTATATAGGGATCTTTAGATACTAGTGTTGATCCAGGTTCTATAGCTATTCTAAAATATTGATGGCGTCCACTCGAGCACCTACCTCAGCAGGTCCGCGCCTGACCTCCTGGTCTTTAAGGATTTCTCAATGTTCCCTTCTGAGCCGAAGCGGCTCTTTGAACTCCCAATGTAATCCCTGTGAAAACCCCGATCCATAGGTCCTTCCTTCACCCCATCACGACCTTCTGGATGACCATGAACAAATTCCCCACAGGGAATGTAATATCGGGTTTTGGGGTTTCGTGGTCCCCGATGTTGAGATTTCTTTACCTCTTGAATCCCCGATCTCCGATGAATAGATTTGTCGATGCACATTTTACGCGTTAGCCCTCTTGGCTAGAATCCTGGCCCATATGACTAGAATTCATAAGACCGCAGCCTTATCTTCTTTCAGAATTTTGGACTTTGAAATCCCGATGTGCTCCAATTCCCGTTAGTCCCTCCGGACTAGACCTTTGGTCCACGCGACCTCCCCTTATATGACCGCAGTCATACCTCCCATCGGGGTTTCGGACTTTCCAATGTCCAAATACACTCGTCCTCAGGATTCACGATCCCTCGAATCCCGATTTCCCGACATGACATCAGCTAGAAACTCCTATCCACCTTTAGCCTGATCAATGGTCGTGATTGCCTATGAGACCAATGGCTCCATATCTCCCTCGGGACTTCGGGGTTTCAAATGTCAAAAAACATTTGCCCACGGGACTATCGAACTTTCGAGTCCTAGTTCTCCGCTATGCTGACAGTTGGCTCCCACAATGACACTTCCCTCCTTATCAGGGTTTCGGACTTCGCGATTCCGAAATACCCAAACCTCTTGTCACCAGGATTCCCGATATCTCGATGACCAAAATGTCGATAGACGACTTCCTGTCGGGACTTTCCCCGATGACTCCGATTGCTGCCACGCGTCCCCTCAAGATGGACGATTCAGATTTCTCCTCGCGTTTTCGAGACTTCTGATGTCCCGATTTTAACGACCTCAGGAACTCCGATTTCCCGAGCGTCGATATCCCGATGTCTAGTTCCCGGATCTCCGGAATGGACGATCACGTGACACGCATCCTCTCTCAGATGGACGGCCCAGATTTGTGTCAGGGTTTTCAAGGTGGACTTACCCAATCTCCTGTCCAAAAGAATGTCGATATCCCAACTCCTGATGCCTTGATGTCCGCCACGCGTCTCCACAAATGGACGACTATGATCCTTCCCAGGACTTTTACCATGAAAATTCCCGATCTTCTGCTCTCGTGACTCTCGATTTCCCAAACCCTGACGCCTCAATATCTCGATGCTTCTCGGGGTTCTTACTCTACTCACGAGGGTTTAAACCTTGTGCAACTCCTGTCAGATCGGATGACTGACGGGTAACTGATCAGCGATCCAACGACTCACGACCCCTGGAGCTTGAACTCCGAACACGGCCGTAACCTCCTTGCTTCTTTGGCATATCTAACGGCTGGCAGGATTTTGCAAATCTTCTCCACAAGATCCTAACCATCGATCTCTTCCTCTTTGATGTTTTCTACGGGGTGAACCCAGTATTCCTCTGTGAAAACTGCTCCTCCTGCATGTAACTTTGCAGCGCCTGTTCAAACACTCCCATGGCACAGGCTCTCTGCGCTTCTCTTCGACGAGCTTGGAAGCCTTGTCCTTCCTGAGCTTCACACAATTCTGAGTCTCCACAAAGACTCTTGCATGCACCCCTTGCGACAATCCTCAAACACTTCCAAGTGTTGAATTCTTTGGACTCTGCGCACACCTGCAGCAACAGTCCTTCAATGCTTCGCTCAGATTCACAACTGAGACTTTCCTTAGCCTACGCACTCCTTGCACGACTCCTATAACCCAATTTCACTTCTGGGTGAACGAGAACAAGAGTTAAACTATTTGAGCCTTTTGTCAATGCACTCCTTGCGGACGACTTCAACTGCACTCCTTGCTCAGATAGAGAAACAATTGAAACTCATTTCTTCTACTTCCTCTCAGACTTCACTTAGAACATGAAATCATATACACAGCATATCAAAGAAAATGTATAACAGGAAGAAAACATTCATGAGCATATCAATCAACACACATACACAGAGAACAACACAACGCCATGAACTTGAATCAACTTCTTCTATTAATCCAAATAAYTGTACATGGGTGTTTCTACACAGCTCTCTRCTTCTCTTCTATGCTCCAATGCTTCTAACTATGTTACAATGCACAATGAGGGTGTCTATATCCCGTTTCCCTCTTGCGCTCTCAAACAGTCTAATCTAGAATTAAATTTCTATCTACCTGCATTAACTACTATAAATGCCTCCATCTACTTCAGACGAGAGAGGGGCACTCAAGTTCTGATTACATTATACCAAGGCGTCTTCATTAAATGATCTCATTTATATTTGGCGCATCAACTTCAAGGGAAAATTCAAAAATTTGGCTAGGCTTGTCCAACTGTCCTTTGTTTTCCGCACTGGCTCGTTTGATGTTGGCGATGCTCTTGCATCATACTCCCTGGCTTGAAAATATTCATGGGCTCCTGTCCATGAGCTCCTGCACGGTCTATCCATGCTTCAGAATCTCTACTTCATTTTCCCAGCTGGCATCTTCAACTGGATGGTCCTTCCATTTGACCAAATATTTAAAGTATTCTCTCCTCCTGGTCTTCTTGCTGACTCTCTTGTCCAGTATGCACTCCATCTATGATCTCTCTGTGACTGACATCTATTTTTGCCACTGAACCTATGGATGTTCACCTTCTGCTCTTTCTTCCTCAATTTTATATGGGTATAAATATGAGACATTGAATATCGGAGAAATTCTGATCTCATTGGGTAATTCAATCTCATAAGCATTCTCTCCAATTTTCTTCAAGACCTTGCATGGTCCGGTTTTCTTCATCTTCAATTTATTGTATGTTCCTCTCGGGAACCTTTCTCTTCTCAAGTGCACTAGAATCAAATCACCAACCTCAAATTGGAGTCGTTTTCGATGCTGATTTGCTCTTCGCTTATACTCCTGACTTGAATTCTGCAGTCGCTCCTTCACCCGACTGTGAAGTTCTTTTATCGCCTATGCGAATTCTTCTGCACTAGCACTCCTAGTAGTAGTCTGTTCCGAATCTCTCAATTCAGAAACTCCTCTCAGCCGTGTGCCATATACAATCTGGAATGGACTCTGGCCTGTTCTCCGATTCACTGAGTCATTATACGCAAACTCTTCCTGCGGAAATGTATTGTCCCAACTGCTATGGTGCTCTGCCACCAGGCTCCTCAGCAAGTCTCCCAGACTTCAGTTCACCACTTATGTCTGTCCATCCGTCTGAGGATGATAAGCTAAACTAAACAAAAAGTTAGTCCCCATCTTCTTCCATAATGTCCTCCAAAAGTGCCCTATGAAATTTGTATCTCTATCCGAAACAATACTCCTTGGTAAGCCGTGAAGTCGAACGACTTCTTTGAAAAACAGATTCGCGATGTGCGTCACGTCACTGGTTTTCTGACATGGGATAAAATGTGCCATCTTGGAAAATCTATCCACTACCACAAAGATTGAATCAAATCCTCTTTGCGTCCTTGGCAATCCCAATATGAAATCCATGCTAATTTCATCCCACGACTTCTTAGGTATGGGCAATGGTTGATAAAAACCCGCATTCTACTTCCTTCCCTTTAAATGCTGGCAAATTCTGCATCGGTCTACAAACCTCTTGACCTTTGATCGCATCCCTGGCCAAAAGTATGACTCTCTCAGCTTCGCGAATGTCTTATCATGACCGAAGTGTCCAGCCAATATTCCGCTGTGCTTCTCCTTTAGCAGATTCTCCCTCATGGAACAATTTGGAATACACAGCTGATTGCCTTTAAATAACAATCCTTCCTGGATCATGTATTCAACCCATTTGCTGCTATCTCTGAGAAATGGATTCTCGGCTGATTCATATGCTTCCTTAAAGTCTGGATCATCTACATACATGTCTCTGAGATCATCAAAACCTAACGTCTTGACTTTGAACTCCTGCAACAACAAACACTTCCTACTCAAAGCATCAACAACTTTGTTAGCAGTACCAGAAATATGTTTTATCACAAAAGTGAAATTTTGCATGTATTCAACCCATTTAACATGCCTCTGATTCAACTTTTCCTATTGAGTCACAAACTGCAATGCATGGTTATCACT
>ML780332.1:1065456-1086094 GCA_009831015.1 Picea engelmannii
GAAAATCATGAAGTAGAAATGATTCAACAAGAAGATGAGAATCTTAAAAAATTGAAGCATGTTGAGATTGAAAATAGCAATCTCAAAGACACGCATAGAAAACTAAGAAGTGAATTGGGTAGTTATGAAAAGAAAGTTGTAAGATTAAAGAAACAATTAGAATACTTTCAGAAACTAAGAGAATAAACCATTTCCTTGAAAACTCTACTCGAAGAAGCAAGAAGAATAGCATAAGTAAAGAAGGTCCAAATGATAAAGAAAGAAGAAGATTGTGAGAAACTTAAACAAGAAGTTGCCTCATTGAGGAAGAGCTTAAGAAACTCTCAAGTGCTAAAAGAATTAACACATATTGGATGCATGGGTGAAACTTCATACAAAGAAGATGCAAATACCAACAAGAAGGTTGAAGAAAGAGCTACACAAACAGTTGATGAGAGGTGGACCAGGATACCAGAAAGAAGGAATGATTACAAAAGAGATGAATATCCAAGAAGACCTCCTACCTTCAGGAATCAAAGAAGCTTCAATCAATATAAAGGAAACTACATAAGAGTAGATCATGAACCCAGATGGACTACATCACAAAGAAGGTCACTTATTCCCAGGTATCAAAATTTCTTTCTTGGTCATTGTTATACTTGCAAAATTTTTGGACATAAAGCAATTAATTGCAGAATCAATGAAAGGAACAAATACGTAAGAAACATGAATGGTGTAAGCAGAAGATATGGAAATAATCATGGATTTTTCAACAGAAGTTATAATTCATTTTACCCATTGATGGACAAAAATATTGTATGCTACAAATGCAATTATCTTGGTCACAAAGCACAAGATTGCAGATATATGAATGAAGATGTCCCTATTCCAACCACAGTATGGAGAAGGAAAGAGATTCCAAAAAATGAAGATTGTTGAATAACATTGACCACTGAAGAATGTAAAGAATAATATGAATGGTACATAGGCAGTGGATGTTCTTCACACATGACCGGGGATCAAGACAAATTCATCAGCTTGAAGAGAAAGGGTGGCAATGTTGCATTTGGAGATGACTCATCTACCAAAATACTTGGAGAAGGTGTAGCAGAGCTTGGAAGAAAAAATGTAAAAGAAAAGAATGTTCTATTGGTTGAATACTTGAAACATGATCTACTCAGTGTTAGTAAAATGTGTGATCAAGGATACACTCTTATGTTTGATTCTTGAAAATGTAAAATCAGAGAAAATAACTTAGGAAGATTTTCTTTGCAACAACAAGAAGAAGACCAAACAACATATACATCCTAGACATGAAGAAGAGAGAGAAGATAGAAGCCACACAAAAGGATTCTAAGGAAGAAAATGTCCCAAATACAAAAAATAAGGATGAAGTATTATTGAGTGCCACATGTTCAGGGGGAGTAGCCCCAAAGAAGAGAGTTACATTTTTCCATTAAACTCAGGGGGAGAATCCCTAACCTTTTCCATTGATGTCAAAGGGGGGGAGAAATTGGGATCGTGATGATAGGGGGAGCATGAGTGTTGCCATCAATGACAAAGGGGGATATTGTTGGAAGATTGGTTGTTGTCATTGATGTCAACCCTAGTCATGGGTTTTGGACTGCAAGATTGATAAAGGTATTTGGACATGAAGGACAATGCACATGCATATACAACACCCATGAATGGATATTATACATCATGTTGTTTCCGGTGGTATGTGGCATGTCACGTGGATCCTCATGGTTGAGGAGAAATGCATTTTTGAAGATGACAAAGTGAATTGAAGAAGCAAGTACATGTAGGCCCTGAATATAATTAAAGAAAATAATTACAAAATAAGAAAGTGTCAGATCATCCCTAATGTTAAAATGAAGTGAAATAAATGGTATAAATAAACATAGTTATACATTCATTTGATACAAGTCTAATTTCAGAGGAAATAAGAAGTAAAGAAGGTCGGATTTCAAGGGAGGATGAAGTCTTTTGGTGATGTGTTCTAAGGTATGTTATTTTCCGGTCATCTTACCATTTTTGCTATAACCTATTTTATAGAACGATTCAGATGGTGAAATCGCTATGTAATTGAGAAGACATATCAAGGTACCTCTGGTAAAAATTTCATCTCTTGATTCGCTACAATTATGGAGATACACTATGTGGAAGATAGGGTTTGTGACCAGTCCTGAAGCTAGTCAATAAACAAGTGTTCCAGGTAAAACAATCATAACTTCTTCATAGAGAATCCAAATGAAGTGGGACAAATTTCATTGGAAATAGTACAGACTTTAGTTTCATGTGTGCGATTTTTCGAAACAGATGTTAATTATTGAGCGCGGGGCATTCTATACAAGTTCACTCTCCTGAATAGACCAGAATTGAATAAAGTCTACCATTCTTTCTATAACCTCTTTTTGGGGAGGATTGAAGGAGTAAAAATTGGAGGATTTTCCAAGAATACATTGAGTAATATTATCTACAAGATCAGAGTACTCCAAGAATTT
This sequence comes from Picea engelmannii, assembly GCA_009831015.1. NCBI lineage: Eukaryota > Viridiplantae > Streptophyta > Pinopsida > Pinales > Pinaceae > Picea > Picea engelmannii. The sequence continues at coordinate 1,067,943 of ML780332.1, forward strand.
AAGAATTACAGAAATTGAAGAAGTCTAAGGAAGCATTATCAGGTTTTATGTGATGATTGGTTGATGGTGATGATTTAATGTAAAGTTTTATTATCTCTCATATATTCTTGGGTGGAAGGAAGGGGAAAGTATGGAGAGTTCAATTCTCTCTTGATATTTGAGGATTGTATCTTCCTCTTGGAGGTTTATCCCTCCCTTTACATTTGGAAGTTGTAGCTACCTTTGGAAGTCATTACTTCCCTTGAACAAAAAATATTGATTATTTCTCATATATTGTGCATGGTGTTTTGTGGTGTATTGGTGTAGCTCTTATACTATTGTTAATTGATCATTGGATATAATTGAATGGTTTAAGTATAAGTTGATTTTTTTTTTAAATTGTACTTGATACTGATTCACCCACCTCTCAGTATCAACATTAGGTTGGTGACCAATAGAGATATTAAGAGTTATTACTAACCACAACCCTTCCACCTATTAATAAAACGTAGTGGAACAAAAATTATCAAGGAGGATTAATGTTATATCGTCCTTACCATCTACCCCATTGTTGTGGCAATGCATAGAGTAGTAAGAAAGGTTTTTACTCATCGTGTAATTTCACGTAAGTCTGATTATCTACAATAATCTCTTGCTTTAAAGTTGGTGCCATTAATTTGTCTGACCTTTCACTAACACTTGTACATTTTCTACATTCTCTTGAGTCTATGTGAATTCTTGTTTTGTTCCTCACATTTTTGTATGGAGGTCAAGCGCAGAGTGTTAGCTTTTCTTTCCCTCCCGACGTTTCTTCCTTTGGTCACTACCATGGAGTTTACAAGTAAGTTCTTAGTCTATTTCAATATGGGGGATTTCCACTCTTTACTACTTCTGTTATGTACATCCAAGATATTGTTTTCTTTTACTAACCCCATGTGTCCATGATAATGATGCAGAGAAGGGAATTCCTTTCTCCCATACACAGGAGTTACCAAAGGCTTGGGCAATGCCACGAAACTACAAATGTGGTTTTTCTAACCAGGTAAGAGTTTTTATAAGCATTTCATACTTGCGACTCTTTTATTAACATATGTCATGTTTACAATAGTTTGTCACTATAATTATTCTGGTAATGTCTTGTTGCAGGCTATGCCAAATTTAGGTTGTATCCTTAGAAAGGGTTTGCTAGCCACCATCAGGTAATAATTCCAACTCCTTAGTGTATTTATAGAACCCTTTATTTATTTGATTTTCAGTTCAAGGTAAATAACATTTGGTTCTTCCTATGTTGGATACATAGGCTTGGATTGAGATGGAGCTTATGCCAACCCCGTACCACAACATTATCTAGGGAAAAACTATTTCTCTTAAGCGAGTTGGAAACTCACAGGATGAAATCCAAAACATACCTATAGAGGTATTGATGTAATTGTTCTTGTACTTTAGTCACAATGCACTACCTAGGGTAATCTCATACAAAGCCATCGTTTCTTATAATTATATTGTGGTTTTTTTCATCCACGTTTGCACATAAGTTCATAGTCTTGAATGATGAGGGTTAATATAATCCTATGGCCGATTTTTCTTTGTCCTTAAATGATTTTACAGTAGTATATTTGCTGGTTGTAGAGCATGACTATCTTCATGATTCAATTTTTTGTTTCATCCATGATTGGACCCCATTCCCTAACGGGGGTGTGAGGGGGATTTCACCTCCATAACTATCATCGGGGGGTCCAGGGGGGGGCGACGACAATTTTTGTAGCCCTCCCCTGGTGGGGGATTCAGGGGCAGTGCCCCTGAAGAAAAATATTGGGAAACATTTCCTTGTAAAATAGTGTAATTTCATAGTCAATATGGATCGTTCATTATAACGTCGCAGATATGACGGTATAAGTTATTTTTAGGGTTTTTTTCCCTAGAAGGAAACCCTCTTGATGAGGGAATTGTATTGCGACTGTGTATTATCGTGAATATTGTATTATGAGAGAGGAGATTGTGAGAGAAAAAAAGAGGAAGTCACAACGTGTGTGTTGTAGGTTGTATCCCTTCATTTTGTTGGATAATAATAAGGAAGGACCTGGGAATTTCTCTAGTGGACATAACCTACACTGGGTGAACCACGCATATATGTGTATTTATTGTATTGTGTATCTTTTGTGTTTTATTTCCTCATTTGTTTTATTTTATTTCTCCATGATCCTATTTTTCTAACAATCTTTTTGTTATGAGTTTCGTTCTTGTTACCTCTACTTCAGTGAGTTCGACGACTTAAAGTTCATCATATTAATTAGATTATATCTAGATATTTGTTATTAAATTTACTGTCTTACGAGAAGGGTTACTAAGCATCTATTCCCTATATTTGGATTTATATTAGTCATATATAGAATCTTTGTCCAACACAATGGTGTTGAATTTATCCACAGAAGAATTATTGCTATGTTAGGCTTTCCTTATATATATATATTGTTTTACATAATGAAATTTCGGGATTGGTCCCTGTTCTATCTTTTGGGTTATACTTGTAGTGTTCTATACATGATATTTTGAAAAAGTTTACCTATGTGTGGTCCAATCCCACAACAATCTTATTATATGAACATAGTCAAACTCTGTTAGTACTGTTAAAACTTTAGTATTGACTTTTATTTCTCAAAAATCATTTTATTTGCCTGTAAATAATAAAATAATGTTGTGACTATTTCAATTAAAGAAATATTATTGAGTTTCCCACATATGTTATACCAAATAATTTCTTTTCTGCATAAAAGAAACTTCTTCACTATTAATAAAAATATTTCTCATATTATTTCTTTGATAAATAAATGAAACATGTGGTCTTATACTACCTTTCATCTCATGAAATATTATGTTCTTCATTTGCATGGCTATAACCAATGTCATTTATCATTTATTCTATGTAATACAAAGGGTAACAAGTATTATCTTAATGATTCCTACAATAAGTTGCACCACTACAACCATAAATACATTTGAAGAAAAATGAAAAGAAAACCCAATAAATATACATATCTGAACCAATGTTTACCAGGGACAAACTAAGGAGAGAGTCTAGCTCCTCCTAACCAGAGATCGGAGAATCCATATATTACTTGCACCCATCACACCTGAGCCAAATTATTTATTCCATAGGAAGATAAAAATGCCAATAACCTTCTCCAGGTAATTTCCAAAACTGGTTCTTTCTCAGAACCACCAAGTTCTAAACTCCGCACAAGTACTCAACAACATCTTTTTTACACCATACTTGTCTCTCGTTCCTTGTTTTACCAAAAATAGAATAATCCCATCCTAGGTCTTTTTCTTCCCTTTTCATGTTAGACTCATCCCTAACTCTTGGGAGTCTTGGGATAACTTCTTGCTATCTTGTCCCCTCACCTCCCACATTCTTGGGAGTAGGTTTACACTTGTCCTCATGGACGAAATTAACTTTTACTCCGGTGGTTTTTATCCTTTTTTCTCTTTTCCCATGTCATAAAGAATTTATTTTATTAACTTTGGGGTCTCTCATCAATTTGTCTCAAGTAATATTTTTTTTTAAATAAAATTGAAATGATATTTACAAAAATGTTTCACATCATAAAATGTTTGTCTTCTAGATAACAACAATCATAAAAAATCATCAACTACCATTGTTCAAAATTATTCAAATACTTAAATTGGAGGGATGTTACATAAACTATATAAGGTGAATGATATCCTCTCATACTTATACATATAGATTCTCCTTCACAAAAGGAAAAAGAGTTACAACAAGATGAGATCAGATGGTAAACAAGTGGATCTGTAACCAACAAATCTTACATCCTAAATATATGGATCTAGTCACCATTAAATCTTGTATTTAGTTTAACGTTGTTTGAATAGGATAATAACATCATTCTCCATGAGATCCATGTGCCCAAATTTGTGGATATGGGCCACAACTTGGTCAAATCACTATGAAATTTCATGTTAGTTACCAGAGTGACTAGTTTTTGAAATATCAACCATACACCTCTTGTTTTGAACCTTTTGAATATTATCCTTGAGTGACACCTAAATGACCCTATAACATCCCGATATTGCACACACTGAGCAAACTTATTCTTTGAGGACACTTGCTTGCAAGTGATCTGGATTATTATACGACTGGCCGTTGGATTATGATTATGAGATATTATGGATTTGATGATATGTTATTTGGTTGTATTACATATAAAAGTGATATTGACTGGGTTCTCCTGAGTGTGCAGGAATTTGGACCCCAAGGATGCAGAGGCATCGATGAAACCCCTTGGACACTGGATCGAGTCGGGGAGTGGACTTTTGGGTTGAATATTTTTTATGTGACATATGTACATATGATTAGATGTTATAGTGATTGATTATTATTGATGACATGATTCGTTGATGGATGCAGGATGACGATAGCTTGTTGACCAGACTCACATGTGGAGTAGAGGGGTCACATAGGACAACTAGAGACTTTGAGGGAGAGGTGTGGCAACATCCCTGCCACAACCTACTAGCACTCCCGTCGTGGCTCAAATTGTAGACCTAGTTCGAGAAGACCCACGATGTCATGAGGGAAGATTGTGATAGTCTCTCATGATGATTCTAAGGGGTGCACAATAAGGCAGGGGCCTTATTCCTTAGAGGCCCTTAGTCTCCCACAAGATCACCTGGCGAAGTATTGATTCCAGGGGTTTTGATGCCTTCCAAGTCATTCAAGAGGCGAGTGGCACCCTTGGAACACACAGTGCATCCTAAAGGGCACGTCGCGCAAGGAAAACAGAAAGAGGTAAGTGGCACACTTAGAGCACCTAGTACGTCCTGAAGGGCACATCGCAATTTTAACTGGTAAGTGAATAAACCTATATGGCCTTAAAATGAATTATGTGATAAGTAAGATTTAAAAACAATTTTCCCTAATAAAAATGTCGCCCAACCTAGTGAAATTAAAATCTAGGTCTAAGTAGAACACGTGGTCAAAAATAATGATAAAAAATAAACATGTAACAAGAAGGTGGGGTAAGAAATTCAAAATTATTTATTAAAGTCAAAATTATAATGGAGGGTTAAAATTTTAAAAAGGGAAATGGTTGTTTTTATCTATTTTTGCTAATTTAATTTTAGTTTAAAAAAAAATAAAAGAGGGTAAATGGTTGTTTTTATCTATTTTTTCTAATTTAATTTTTAGTTAAAGAAGAAAAAGGGTAAATGGTTGTTTTATCTACACTTGCTAAATTGATTTTTAGTTAAAAAGGAAAAAGGGGAAACTTAAAGAAAAAGGGGAAACCTAAAGAAAAGGGGAAAAGTAAAGAAAAAGTTGAATGTCTAACTTAGTAAGGAATCTTGCCTTGGGAACTTGTTATTTATGAACTCAACTAGGAATTAAGTAAGGCGTAAGTCATCTAAGATTTGTAAGGGAATATTGGGACACCAAGGAGTGTTTTTAGGAATTCTTTTAGGTGGGTGAGGGAAATAGGAATAATTAATTATTTAATAAAATTAATTTTCTAGTGCAACTAGGGGATCGGGTGACATGTGTACGGGGGAGTTTTTTCCTAATTAATTAAATGAAAAAGGAATTTAATAAGAATTTGGAAAACTAATTACTTGAAAACTCTATAAAAAGGATGAAGGAGGAGGAGTATGGATCCCATCTTTTTTCATAACGTTATGATGTTGAATTTTTGTCTTGACTGAAATTGTCTTATGGGAGTTGGGATACCCAGCTCGGGTAACGAGTGGTAGCTCGACCTTGTGAGGTGAGATGGGTGTTAGAAGTTCTCTGGTATGGTCTGCGTGGCCCCTTTGTGTCTTGGGGGGATTAGGGGGAAGAAGAGTACTACTAGTGTTGGCTGGGAGGTACCGGTGAGGTAACATCGGTTGGCAAGTGAGAGCTGGATGAAGCACACGTGGGACAACCACTTCAGATCATTCACATTTGGCTAAGGTACGCCTGTTAAAGTTGTTACTTGCAATGACATTTAATTTACACATGTTATTTTTCTGTGCTTAGTTGAAGTTTTCATCGCCATGAGCTTTCTTGCACCTTCTTTCCTACAATATTTGTAATCCTCTCTCTCTCTTTTCAAGTCATTTATTAATTAAATAAGATCTTATTAACAAGGTCTCATTGCAATTTTCATTCCCTAACATATAATTCCACGTATAATCCTAAGTTAAATCCTCCAACCCTATCTTTATTATCGCTCTCTATAATATTCGTTGTCCATTCGATGTATAAATTAAGTGTCCATTCAATACATATATTAATTTCTTTGTCCATTCAATTTCGTTGTCCATTAAATGTATGTATTAGGTGTATAAAATCACTAACTAATATTGATATCTAAAATTGATATCTATCGATATCTGATAATGATATCACTATTAATAATGATATTATTGTCTAACACATCTAATAATGATATCGATATGGTTGTATAACAAATTTAATAAAATAAATGCTAAATCATTGTCAATAATAAATGATATCACAACTCATATGCTAATCAATCAATGTTATTCAATTGCAAACAATTGTTGTCCTACCATATTAAATCACTGGCTATTTTAATTATCTATAAAATCGATGTCTATAAACTATAGCATTGATATCGTTGTCTTTCCAGACGTAGAGATAATGTTGTCTATCCATTAAATATTCGCAGAGTCAAAATATATCATTGTTTCCTATTTAAAGGGAAATAACAGAGTTAAAAGTACCTTTGTTGTCTATTTAAAAGAAATTCACAGAGTTAAAAATATCATTGTTGTCTATTTAAAAGAAATTCACAGAGTTAAACATATCATTGCTATCTATTAAAGGACATTCACACCCATTCATACATGACTATCATACCTATTATAAAATTTGTTGTCGTACATATTATAATATTATTGTCAACATATTAAAATCGTTGAAATTAACATAATAAAAACAAAGTGATTTTCCATATTAAAAATGCAAGGATTAACATATTGAAAATGCAGGGATTAATATATTAAAATGCAAGGATTGACATAATAAAAACGTAGGGATTAACATAATAAAAACGCAGGGATTAACATATGAAATTCATGGAGTAAGAACTGGGCATTATGCCATTAAAATCATGGAGTAAAATCTGTGTAATGTGCCAAGGAAACTCCCAGACTAAAATTGTTGTCAATGAGTAAATCGCTGTCCAATAGTAAAGGTTATCTAGTAAATATATTGTTGGGTAATATGCCAAGAATCAAACACTGGTAAATTTCTACTAAAACACAACATTTAAAAACCACATTTTTGTCGGCATTTAGAAGCACAAATTGGTGGAGAAAAAGCCATCAAAACGTAGCATAAAAGGGAATCAAATGGGAGTAAAATAACAAACACGAAATTGCAGCATAAAGATACATGATATAGCCTAGTAAGATCCACCAAAACACGATTAAAGGAGGATGAGATCGTAGCCGAAAAAGGAGCCACGATTTTGCTAAAGATGACCCACATTTTTGTTGAGATAAAATTCCAAGAAATCAATCAGAGATGAATCGCAGATATAATCATTCAAAGAAACGCATAGAAGAATTGAAATCACATAGTTAACTTCTAGGTTTGTTTATGTGAAGGGATAAATGGAGCGCAGAGGTAAATTGACGCAGATATAAATTAAATGTAGAGATTAACCACCACAATAACACTCAGAGATATTCTAACACAAGAAAATGCAGAAGTAATCAATCACAAGAAATGTAGAAATAATCTTTCAAGGAAACGTCGAGGTTTTCAGAGTTTAAACAATCAAAATGCAGAGTTTATACCAACTAAATTCTTTTCTACATAAAAGAAACTTCTTGATTGTTAATAAAAATATTTCTCATATTATTTCTATGATAAATAAAATAAATATGTGGTCTTATACTACCTTTCATCTCATGAAAGATTACGTTCTTCATTTGCATGGCTATAACCAATGTCATTTATCATTTATTCTATGTAATACAAAGGGTAACAAGTATTATCTTAATGGTTCCTACAGTAAGTTGCACCATTACAACCATAAATACATTAGAATAAAAATGAAAAGAAAACCCGATAAATATACATATCTGAACCAATGTCTACTAGGGACAAACTAAGGAGAGAGTCTAGATCCTCCCAACCACATATAAGAGAATCCATAGATTACTTGCGCCCATCACACCCGAGCCAAATTATTTATTCCATAGGAAGATAAAAATGTCAATAACCCTCTCCAGGTAATTTCCAAAACTTGGTTCTTTCTCAGAACCACCAAGTTCTAAACTCTGCACAAGTACTCAACGACATCTTGTTTACACCATACTTGTCTCTCTTTCCTTGTTTTACCAAAAAAATAGTAATCCCAGCCTAGGTATTTTTCTTCCCTTTTCAAGTTAGCCTCATCCATAACTCTTAGGAGTCTTGGCATAACTTATTTCTATCTTGTCCCCTCACCTCCTACATTCTTGGGAGTAGGTTTACACTTGTCCTCATGGACAAAATTAACTTTCACTCTGGTTGGTTTTATCCCTTTTTCTCTTTTCCCATGTCATAAAGAATTTATTTTATTAAATTTGGGGTCTCTCATCAATTTCTCTCAAGTAATATATATTTTTTAAATAAAATTGAAATGATATTTACAAAAATGTTTCACATCATAAAATGTTTTTCAAAATGTTTGTCTTCTAGATAACAACAATCATAAAAAAATCGTCGACTACCATTGTTCAAAATTATTCAAATACTTAAATTGGAGGGATGTTACATCAACTATATAAGGTGAATGATATCCTTTCATACTTATACACATAGATTCTCCTTCACAAAAGGAAAAAGAGTTACAACAAGATGAGATCAGATGGTAAACAAGTGGATCTGCAACCAACAAATCTAACATCCCAAATATATGGATCTCTTCACCATTAAATATTGGATTTAGTTTAAAGTTGTTTGAATAGGATAATAACATCATGCTCCATGAGATTCATGTGCCCAAATTTGTGGATATGGGCCACAACTTGGTCAAACCACTACGAAATTGCATGTTAGTTACCAGACTGACTATTTTTTGAAATATCAACCATACACCTCTTGTTTTGCACCTTTTGCATATTAACCTTGAGTGACACTTAAATGACCCTATTCTGCACAAAACCCATATTTTATATTTTTGATATTCGTCATATATTCAGAAATGATATGGAAAATTTGACTACCAGAATTGCCAACAACTATTGAATATCACAAGTAAGTTAGGAACCGACAATATCTACCCTAGGTAATCATCAAAACATGGGAAATGAACCATTTTAGTGTAATTATGCCATGTGAAACTCATATAGGGTAGCAGTGGAAAAATGTATACATATGAATGATGAAGGGAATGAGGACGAAAGGGTAATGTAAATGAAAAATGACTAAATGACATCAAAAAATGTGTTGTTTCTGAGGCCAAACAGGTAGTTAGTACTCATTTTTCCATTTTAGTTAGTTTGTGTGCATAGTTTCCAAATATTTATGTCTATTTAAACCCTTCACTAAATTATGGGCACAAATCACCCTAGTATACAGTTTTTAGGGCTTACAACAAATCCACAGTCATGCAATTTTTAACTTGTAAATTACCAACACTATACATGGATTTTTCTTCCTAGGGCATGCATTTTTCATCATGCCCTGTTTTCATGCATTTTTCCCTTTATGCATTTTTTTGCATTACAAGAAAACTTTTAGCCTTTATGCACAACAAAAGGTTTTTAAATATTGAATTAGCAACGATAGAAACCATAATCCTAATCATATATATAATTATATATCGATAAAATTTTCATCTACATCTAGCTCAACCTCTTCGACTTCTTTGTCTAACACATATATATGCTCCCTATGTCCAATGCATCATAAGCATGGATTTAAGTGTTCAACATCAATTTCATTTCTTTTTACTTTATTATACAAGCATGGGACCTTCAACACCTAGGTTCATCATCGAATCAACATCATTATTCTGAAAGAACATTTCTTCCCATCCATCTCAACCTCGACGAACTTTGAGCTCTCAAGCATCACCACTCTGATGAAATTTTTCCAGTCTAGCATTGTCGATCCAATGTACATTACCCATCGTATTTTCACTGATATGACTTACATTACACGCACTAACATTTCCACTCTGATGGATTTAACATGCCATATCATTGGACCACTAAAAGAATGCACCATCTAGATCATTTCCCCTCTCATGGGAGGCAATCGACCATGAGGTCACAATTTTGATGGCGCCTGCATATGCTTTATGATGGTATTTATGCATTCCAATGTCATAGTAACAAATGAGACCATTTGTAAAACAATGAAAACTTAGATGATGATGGTTTCATGGAAAATTCCACATGACATCACAATGTGTTGAATTAATGAAAACTCTATGATCATCAAAATTGGGATGATCGGTTGCAACGCAAGTCTATTTTATTAAATCTCTCCACAACTACCACATGATGGTTTTTTATGTTGAATGTTTGAGAGATGGATAGAGCCATAGATAATGTGACAAAATTCCTTCTATGAACCTATGGAATTGGATTCATTGGAAGAAAAATGTGCGTTCATCAAAAGGGTTTGAAAACATCGTGAGAAAATGTGTCAAATATTCTAGTGTTGGTAAAGTATATTTGATCATATAAAAGGAAAATCAAAACAATGGGGTACTCAATGGATAAATATTACAGGATGAATAGTTCTAATTAAATCTATCCTCTCTCCTCTTCATGTCTACCATTTCTCAATGTTACTTGCACTGATAGGAATCATGCAAAGAATCAGTGAATATTTCCAAAACATTTTATGGTAGGGGGGCAAATTGAATACCAAAAAGTACCATTTGGTTAGTTGGAATGTGATCAAGGGTCCAAAATATAGAGATGGGATGGGTATTAGAGATCAAAATTTCCTTAACATGGATTTGGGGGTTGAATTAGTTTGACGCCTAATAATCGGTAAGGCAGAATGGTTGAAGTCATAAACATGGAAAAAAATATCTTTGGGGGAAGAGTAATCATTATGTATATAGAGTAATAGAAAACTAGATGGGGTCACCAATTTGGAGGATATTGAAGGGGTCTACTCCAATGATATGTCCTAATATAACTTGGATATTGAGAAATGACAAACACATAAGAATTTGGAAAGACAATATAATGGGTCAACAAACTTTGGAAAGCTCCCCATGTATTCTTCCCCTAAAGGTCTAGATGGATCAAATATATATTAATACAATTTTTTATATTTCAAACTGGTATGAGGTCTTATGATACTAGATTGGGTGGAATTTTGATGATTTCCCTCATTTACTACACCCCCTTATTTCTTCTCCATCCACCCACTTGAAAGGATGTGCTACTCACAACTTAATATTGTTAGATCATCATGGCTAGGGGTCCTCCATATTCTCTGTCAAATATGGATATTTTAACTAGTTTTCTTCTCTACCCCTACCACAACGAACATCAATTTCGAGTAAAATATGGTTCCTATATGGTCTTCAAAAAATTAACACCTTTTGTTGGTTGGTAGTGCATGAAGAATCCTAACGTTTGACACCTTTATAGAAAGAGGGTTCCATGGAACAAATAGGTGTTCAATGTGCAAAAATGTAGAATAGATATCCAAACATTTTCTTCTAGAGCTTGTTTGCTAGATATGTTTGGAACATCACTTTCTCAGGGTTAACACATAGATTTCATTTTCTAAAATGTTGGAATGCGGTATTTACTTACCGAACCAAAATTTATATGGGATCCTTCAAAGGGAAATGTCTACTTATATGGATGTGGATAGACTTACTTAAATACATAATTTGGAAAATATGGTTAGCTAAAAATAGACTCCTATTCAATGAAATCATAAAAACTCTTGTGATAGTGGTAAAGAAAGATAGAAGTTTATTAAGGGAAGTGATTTCCTTAAAACAATTATCATTGCATAACAGGAATCCACTAGACAATGCAAAAATTGAATGGGTAAGGAAATATGGGGAAATGCTAGTGGTCACAAAAGTAAACAAATCCTTAGCCCACCCTCAAGCTAGAAAATCAGACTTGGGGAAAAATAATTTGAAGCATCGAAAGGAGATCCAAGGGTAGTAGAGGAAATAGGGTTCATCTATGACCCTAAAGGAAATAATGAATAAATATATGCTTTTGGGCTTGGTATCACAACTAATAATGAAGTAGAGGATTATTCAATTATGCAGGGTCTCTCCGTTGCCAAAAGTATAGGAATAAGGGAATTGGTGGTGTTAGGAGATTCAAGGCTTGCTATCAAAGAATTAATATCTTGATAATCATTGAAAGACTACAAGATTTCTTCGATCCTCTCTTGAGTAAAAAATCTATCCAAGAAACAAGCCAAACTCACCTACCATCACATTCTAAGAGAGAATAACAAAGTGGCATATGCACTAGAAAATGAAGTATCCATTCTATATCTTGGAACAATAAATAAAAATTGGGTCTTAAGTTACACATATATCCCCTTAGTTTTTAACCCTCCTATTTTGTGAGCATGACATTTTCAGTTCTCAAGGATTTACTGTTTAAAAGGAAAGCTTCAAAGGACCACATCAATTGTAAACATGTGAGCCTTAAACTCAAATAGTATCCCCATTTACATTTCCTTGACTTTGTTATGGAACCAAATTGAATTTATGTGGTGAGTTTTCATCTAGTGTGGGAATGATGAGATTATTCTTCTTTTGGTCTAGAGTGGATGTTTGGATCTCTTTCTAGATTGTGGTTGACAAAGTTTGGTCATGGTCTATCTTATCATTTTCACTTGGATGTTTTTTCTTGTATCTTGGTGTCTTGGTTCATGGGTATGTTTCTCCAGGGACTTTTTTTCTTTGAAGAATAGAGCAACAAATCTTTCCCTTTGTTATTTGAGTTATCATCTTTGGTTAGATAGAAGGTTGTGTCTTCGGGTCCTCTTTAAGGGTGATGAATTTGGGTTTACTTGGTTCATTATGAGGATAGGGAAAATCACGTTTGTACCTTTAAGGTTTTCATTTTCCATGTTGGAATTTAGGAGGAGGTTTTCTCCTTTACCTATTTTTTGGTGCTTCCCCTTAACTGGTAAATTGGCCCTCTAGGGGCTCGCTTCCTAGTAGTTATGGCTCTTTTCTATGTGTCGGTGCTCTTACAAGGAATATTCCATGTTGGTGAGTTGTTGGAGGTTTCCTCTTGGCTTGTTCCTCTTACCTAGTCTCATTTCAATTTATCCCTATTTTGCTAAAAATGTTTTGGTTTCTTCTCAAGCCTTATTGTCTCTTTTGTATCTCCCAAAAATTGAGAGGTTTATAACAAAAACTCAATATTTCAGAGATTCCATCAACAATATTTATTCCACCATGAAAAACATAGAAAGGAATCAACAAGATAAGTTTCGAAGGGAATCATGGGGATGGAATTTCTAAAATAGAGATGGAGTGTTATAAAATAAAACAGACAATATAGTATGAAAGTGACACACTCTCTATAGGTTCAACATTTTCAATACAGTATTCAAGCCAGGAATATGAACAACATGTAAAGGAAACAATTGGTACATTCTAGTGTTCTACTTATCTAGATCCAAAATGAAATAACTTTATTTGATCCATGTTTTGTAAATAAATATGCATTTTTTAAATATTTTTTCAGATATATACATGTAAAGAAAAAAATCAGTGTAGAAGTTGTAGATCTAGAAAGAAGGATATTGGGGAATATGGTATCTATAAAGATGTCCCTGAAAATTAGTTGGGTCTAGCTTATGTGGTTGTGGGATGGATTATTATCCTCCCCACATAGGTTCTATTCTTGTTAATGACATGTTGAGCTCATTATTAGTAAAAGTTTTGAAATGACCTCGATCCCCGTTGTTGATCTGGCATTTTCCAATGAAGAATCTAGTGTTTACCCTAGGTACCATCCAATAAATGAGGGGAAGCACCCAATGGTTTTCTTAGGGATTTGTTACTTGAAAAAAAAAGACGTCGTTGATATCACTTTTTGAAACAACAAGAAATCCTTTGATGTAACTCATAACCATTTTAGCCACTATTAATGTATTCTCCAATTCTCATTAAAACTAAAAAGAGAGTCACTCAATTCTCAAAATAGGTTGTGCTAGAGATGTAATTTCTTGGTTAAACCATTGGGGGATAGTGGTGTAGGAGAACCTCCAAGACATTGATAGTACTAAATCACTATGATAACTAAGTTTAAAAATAAAATGTGGGAGACTTGGAAAGAGAAAGTTGAGTTACTACAAATAAATCATTAACCCCACTTTATAAGATCAAAATTATGTTTCCATTATTTCCAACTCAAAAAATAAAATAAATATTACAAAGATTAGAAAAAATCCCCATGATATCCATAGTGAAACAAAGTGTTCAACAAGACCAAAAATACCATGGCATGAAAGAATCTATATATTCCATGAAATAAATAGTGTAGGGGATGAAAATATTTTTTGTCTTGGAGTGCTTGGCCTTGAAATCCATTAGATAAAGTTTCCAAAACATTTGTAATGAAATTGAACTCCATAGTTTGTTAACTCATAAAAATAAAAGGGAACTTAGAAATTCCATTTCCAAGTTACTATATTATAAAACTAATTTAATAAATCAAAGTGATTAATTTAATTTCATATGTATGATATACCAAATTTCGTTTCACTGCACAAGCATCATCATCATCATCATCATCATCACAGTGCACGAGTTGTCAAAATAACTTAACAAACATATTTATTTATTGGAAAATAATTGTAGAACACAAATTTAATTTAATATTTAAAATATAATTAATATAAGTTTTAAAATTAAATGCTTTATTTTTTAAAGGACAACTTAATTTATATATTCTAAATATTTAATTTTCTATTTTTATCAAAAAAATCCTAAAAATATGGAATCTTTGTTCTTATCCCTCACATTCACAACCTCTTCATCCTAAAAGTTAAGAAGGATTTCCTTAATCTTTGGACAAATTAGTTTTCATATATTTAAAAGTGAGGAAATCTATATCCCTTGAAGCCATGGGACCATTATGGTTTGTACCATTTTATCTTAATTTTATCGAAGACTTTTGGAGAAGTAGATGAGTCAGTGGCTTCAAAGTCATGATAATAGAGATAAAGGTCATGTTAGATTTTGAAGTCACCATTTGACCTTAGACCGTTTAAATTCTCTTTGGATTATATATGAAGAATGTCAAAATAAAAAATATAATCTCTTATGTTGTTTCATATAATTTAGACAAGTTTTTGACATTGTACGTAGAAGTAACCTTAAGGAGATATTGGAAGGATTAAGGGTCATGTATGACATGAGGCATGCAATAATAAGGTTGTATGAAAGAGTCATTTACAATTTTATATATAGTGAGGGTTGGTCAAAAGAAATTGATTATAATATCAAAGTTAAGAAATTTTTTCATTTGTTCCCTACTTTACTTAGAATTTATATTGAAAATCTAGAGGAATTTTTATAAGAAGTATGTGGTGTAGGCACAACCTTGGTGGCACTAGTCATCATCCTCTTGTTGAGGGAATAAAATGTTATTTTTTAGCATGGAGACTCTCTATTAATAATGGAAAGAAAATCAAACTTCTCAAAGTTATTTCACTCATTCTAGGATTATTGTGAACACAAATAAACAAAGGTAATGATCTTTAAGTATAGAAAAAACAATTACCCAAATTTTATTTATGACAATAGTAAATTGGAAAATTCCATTAATGTAAGTATCTTACATTTCACATTCACCATAAGCTAATGTGGAATTGTAGTGTTGAAAGGTGATCAAGGGATCAAATTTTGCTCAAAAATTCAAAGTGTCTGGAATCGCTTCAAACCGGACGAGAGCGTAGGCATCGTCATTTCGAACCCAACGCAACTCGTTTCATCTCAAACGGACGTCGGGAGCAAGAGATATTGCAATCTGTTCGTCAAGTCAAATAGGCAAAAAAAATGATGCTCAATGTACAGTCCATACAGGCTGACGTGGCAGGGTCGTACATACCGTACAATGACGTGGAAAAGTTTGGTTGGTAGTTGAGATCAAATGATGTTTCGACACGTGTTAGCATATGGTTGGTAGGTTTGATGCCACATGGCCCAGTCGAGGGCTGCCACGTGGCACCTTTATATTGGTTTATGGTTGTTATGTAAAACTATTGGAGTCCGTGGGGTTCGACCCCAGGACCTCCCCACCATGTAAAGACTTCACAACATCCATCCGACCACTGTACCACCACATGGTTCTTATTATACATGTGTGTTATAATTTATTTCAATTGTACATGTTGTATATATGGGCGGGGTCGGGCTGGGGCTTAGCCCCGGCCCATGGTCACATAGTTGTTTCATGTGTCCACTATATATGTATATGCACGTGGTTATAAACGGAGTGTATGTGTATATGTGGTTACATTGTGGTTGTAACGGTTGGCACGCGGGGTTTTAACATAGCCCTTGGTCCTTTTCTTTTATGCCATGTGACCCTAACCGGAGCGCGGGGGAAGTTTAAACCCATTGTAACCATTAACCACTTTTTGCCAATGTGCGCGGTCACATGAACCATACGCCGAGGTGCTAGGCGGTTAGGGGCTGGCGTGCCCTTAACCATCCTACGGTTTGCACCATTGGCACGGTTGCGCCTGGTGCTGGGTTTTCATGCTTTATATTGCGTGTGTGCCAGGTTCACACAAGAGGGGTGCGTTTTGTAGATGCAGAGACAACAAGCTTGAAGAGGGAGACTTCCAGGAGGCCTAACTTCTTCGTTTTTCGACCGATTGAGGTGCGGAAAGAGCCCAGACAGGGGTTTTTGGATGCTCTGAAGCCATTGAAGCAGTCGGTTTGTCAGTTTGAGCATTGTAAAACATGTTTTTTGAGCACTTTCAGAAATTAATAATAATGATCCATTGGAAGCTGGACCAGGAGATGTAGCCCAAGATAGGTGTGAACTCCTTTATCAAATTTTTGTGTTTATGTGCTTATGTTCATTGATTATGCTGTTGTCTATGTGTATTTTGCATAAGTAATCCCTTAATATATGTGTTGCAAACTGATCCATTTGCTTTAAACACATAACATTTACATTGCAATAATTTCAAGTATTTCAAGTCTTCTTCAATTTTAGATCAAGTTGGTATCAGAGCACTGGTTTTTAAAGACTTGATTGTTTGCAAGTTTTATTTCTGATGCTCAGAAGGTTGAAACTCACAAGAGGAGAAGGTCAACTTGTGGAGCCAATTTCTCATCCGACAAGGAGGAAGCATATACCATCACCACAAGTTTCAGGGAGGTATTCACCAAGCATGGCTCATGCAGAAAGTCATGAACGTGTTCCTACCGAAGAGGAAGATCTCAGAGAGGCTGTCATGGAGTTGAGAGATATGATGAAGATCTTGATGGAAAGGAAC
Source organism: Picea engelmannii (assembly GCA_009831015.1). NCBI lineage: Eukaryota > Viridiplantae > Streptophyta > Pinopsida > Pinales > Pinaceae > Picea > Picea engelmannii. The sequence goes on from ML780332.1 coordinate 1,085,413, forward strand.
ATACTGTCGCAGGGTGAAGGCTCCAACCCTTCAATGCACAAGGGAGGCAGTGGTGACAAAACTCCAGACGAAAATGGAGGGAATGGTGCTTCTCCACCACCCTCTCCTCCATCATCTTCTTCTTCTTCTTCTACCATTTCGAGACCTCTTCCGAATTCTCCAAAGGGACATGGTAAAACTCCTTCGCAAATTCCTTCATTAAAGCTTGATATAAAATTTGAATTGCCAATATACAATGGAGAAGTTAATGCTGAGAAGTTAGATAATTGGATACGTCAAATTGAAGTATATTGTAGAATACATAAAATTCAAGATGATGAAACCAAAATTCAGCTTGCTTCATTAAGATTGGATAGTGCAACACTTATTTGGCGGGAATCCAAGACTCAGGAGGAAATGAAAAAGCATGGTAAAATTTTGCTTTCTTGGAATGATTTCATTATCGCAATTAAAAAACAATTTTATCCATTGGCATATAAACAAAAGGCAACTATGGAATGGAAGAATTTTAAACAAGCTAAAGGACAGAGTGTGCAAATCTTTACTCAGGAATTTAGGAGAAGAGCTTTGGTTTTGGGAGTTGATTTGTCTTCTCAGGAAACTTTGCTCAAATATATTGGGGCTTTACATAGTTATTTAAGACATACTATACTCATGTTTAATCCTTCGAATCTAGATGAAG
>ML780332.1:1089721-1115256 GCA_009831015.1 Picea engelmannii
TTAAAGGGACAAATCCAAGAAAGGATAAGTGGATTGAGGTTGGAAGGGTGAGGGAAATTTACCCTCGTCTTCACATAGACTGAAAATAATCTTTTGGAGGTCCAAAAGCTTCCCAATGGGGAGGTGTGATCAGGGGATCAAATTTTGCTCAAAAATTCAAAGTGCTCGGAATCGCTTCAAACCGGACAAGAGTGTAGGCCTCGTCGTTGCGAACCCAACGCAACTCATTTTGTCTCAAACAGACATTGGGATCGAGAGATATTGCAATCTGTTCTTCAAGTCAAACAGGCAAAAAAAATGATGCTGATTGTATAGTCTGTACAGGCTGACGTGGCAGGGCCGTACAGATCGTACAATGACATGGCATCTGATGACATGGAAAAGTTTGGTTGGTAGTTGAGATTGAATGATGTTTTGACATGTGTCAGCATATGGTTGGTAGGTTTGATGCCACGTGGCCCAATCAAGGGCTGCCACGTGGCACCTTTATATTGGTTTATGGTTGTTATGTAAAACTATTGGAGTCCATGGGGTTCGACCCTAGGACCTCCCCACCATGTAAAGACTTCACAACATCCGCCCGACCATTGTACCGTCGCATGGTTCTTATTATACATGTGTGTTATAATTTATTTCAATTGTACATGTTGTATATATGGGCAGGGTCGGATCGGGGCTTAGCCCCGGCCCGTGGTCGCATAGTTGTTTCATGTGTCCACTATATATGTATATGTGTGCGGTTATAAACGGAGTGTATGTGTACATGCGGTTACATTGTGGTTGTAACGGTTGGCGCGCGGGGTTTTAACATAGCCCTTGGTCCTTTGCTTTTATGCCATGTGACCCTAACCGGAGCGCGGGGGAAGTTTAAACCCATTGTAACCGTTAACCACTTTTTTCCAATGTGCGCGGTCACATGACCCATACACCCAGGTGCTAGGTGGTTAGGGACTGGCGCGCCCTTAAACGTCCTACGATTTGCACCGTTGGCGCAGTTGCGCCCAGTGCTGGGTTTTCACACTTTATATTGTGTGTGTGCCAGGTTCACACAAGAGGGGTGTGTTTTGTAGATGCAGAGACAACAAGCTTGAAGAGGGAGACTTTCAGGAGGCCTAACTTCTTCATTTTTCGACCGATTGAGGTGTCGAAAGAGCCCACACAGGGGTTTTTGGACGCTCTGAAGCCATTGGAGTAGTCGGTTTGTCAGTTTGAGCATTGTAATACATGTTTTTTTAGCACTTTGAGAAATTAATAATAATGATCCATTGGAAGCTGGACCAGGAGATGTAGCCCAAGAGAGGGGTGAACTCCTTTATCAAATTGCTATGTTTATGTGCTTATGTTCATTGATTATGCTGCTATCTATGTGTATTTTTCATAAGTAATCCCTTAATCTATGTGTTGCAAACTGATCCATTTTCTTTAAACACATAACATTTACATTGCAATAATTTCAAGTATTTCAAGTCTTCTTCAATTTTAGATCAAAAGGAGAACTAATGGAGTATGGAAAGCTTATTTTCTCCTTGAGGACAATTACAATGAAGAATAATATTGGTTTTGGAAGATAAATAATGTCCTCATCGACACTCTTGTTACTCCAATGATATTGTATGGTTATGAAGTTTGGGAATGTAGTGTCTCGAGAGAAACTTAGAGGAAAATAGAAAAAATCAAGAAGCACTTTATAATCAATAATATTTACATCAAGAAAAATAAACTTTACATATTTCTCCTTCTAGAGGCTAGGCTTACACCTATTGAGAATAAGTTTATGATCAAGTAATTGATGTTATATAAGAACACACTAATTAACATAAAGGGATAAATACTTTTTTATCATTGCTTCATAAACCAATAAAATGCACTCAAGAATTAACTGAGGATATAATAAAGATGTATTTTATTGGTTTCGTCATTGGGAGATAGTGGAAGAATACACACTTAAAACTATTAATACCATACAAAATACTATTGTAGCTAAGTTTAAGGAAAGATATGGAGCTATAGTGAATTTCAGAATAAGAAAAAGTTAGTTTATTAGAAATACAACATTGAACCCAAGTTATAAGACCAAAATTATATCTCTATTGTGGTCAACATCAAGAACCAAGTAAACATTTGAAAAATAGGAACAAATTATCAAGAGAATCATAGCGAAGTTGGATGGAAAACAAGGCCTAAAACACCTTGAGAAGATAGAATTTGTAAATTTTGTGAGAATAGGTTGAAAAATAGATGCTTTGAAAATGCATGACCTACACATTCATTAAATCACATTTTTAAAAGTGTTGGATTACTGAGATGGGGGGTGAATCAGTAATAGCATAATTATAATCCTTTTTCTCTAAATAATCCAAGTGTTATATCAATGTAGAATTATTATCCAATAATGAGAAATAATAAATGAACAATCACACACATACACAATACACCAATGTTTTACGTGGAAACCCAAATCAAGAGAAAACCACATAATTTTTTTTCTTGTATGTCTTGAAGAATTACATTCATTGGAAGCACCAACTTCCTTTGTTTTCCATCTGCAATTGGAAGGAGGCTCCAACCTCCTAGTTTCCTAGGCTACAACCTGAGGGAAGCTACAACTCCCCAATTTTTTGGCTACAACCAGAAGGAGGCTACAAGCCCCTATGTTCTCTGGATACAACCACCTGTCCTTTCCCCATCCAACCACCCTGAAGTATAAGTAGAATGATGGAACCACTGTCAACCTGTCACTGTGAGATATATTGTTGTACAACTGTAAGAACCTGTACCACTAACCTGTATCCAATCTGTACAAATTTCCTGTAATCAATCTGTACCTGAACTGAACATGTATCTACAAAAATACAAAAAATATGTGACCTGTAGTGCTGCAGCACACATATGTACGTGCCCTATCTATTATGCAGCCTGCGTATGTATGTGCCCTAACTATTATGCAGCCTGTGTATGCCTTCTAGAACTAGGGTTTCCTTTCAATTGAAAACTTATGACCCTCTGTAACTTATTTCACATAGATCTGTAACCTGTCACTGTATCCAAACTGTAACTGTACCCTGTGCATGCATTCTCATTCACTCAAGACAAGTATATATCTCTCTAGTCATGTGCCATATAGGTGTATGAAATAATGAACAAGTATACTTTCCCTCACATGATCTTAGTCATCAAACCCTTTCTGATATTCAACCTCTTAATACATCAACAAATACAAGATCTCAACCATGTACCATAAAAACCATTATCCATATACCAAGAAATACAAGATGTGCCTCAACAAGAAGTATCAATGATGAATGTACCAGGACTGTATTTTAGTAGATCTGACTTATGCATAATATCCCATGTAGCTACTAGTCTCTCTAGGGAGAATCCTCAGATCTCCATTTCCATTCCTCATGCACACATCAAAATCCAATTGTTCATAGAAATAAGACATACCTTTTGAACCAATGGATGGACATGATGTATCTGAGCACTTTAGACCTTCCTGGGAGCTTGATCTTAGAATCTAGAACCTCTGCATCTTCATCTCTTCAAGTTTCCATGGATTTACCAACATGTACGCACCCTAATACACTGCCAGCCCATGTATAACTCAACATGTACACACTCTATACACAGACAACCCACATACACCTCATAAAATAGGGTTTTTTTGTATTCATTGTAATTACAAGAATTTCGCCATCAAACCTTCGTGCTACCTTAGACATTCACCACTTCATATGTATCCACAAGTATTTACAATAAGCTTTACCCAAGAAAATAGATATACAATATGTACAAGTGTGTGTTTAATGAGTGAGCTTTGCCTCTTATTTATATCTTCATGTAGCTTTACACTTTCCTTATTTTAGGGCTTCTTCATTTAAAATAATTTATTTTTCAAATCACTTTGACCCTTGGGGGCTTCTATAAGACTTATGAGGGGTTCTCTAACTTCATATGCTCATAACTCTCTAACCATGAGGAGTTATGTGACGTTCCAAATACCACCGGAAATGGCATGACAAGCACTATGCATCTAGAATAGTTTCACTGAAAAATTCAATGTCCTTCATCTCATTATTCCAAAATTAAGCATGGGTTCTCTCACTCCACATAGCATCTTCCCGCGAGGGCTTTCACCATAAGGAGACCACTTTGGAGTTAATCGATATTTACTTATTATCAACCATGACAAGACAATAATGAGTCATCTTTACATCAAACAATATTGGGTCCATTACCCAAACCTTTGTGCTACAGGACTTTTTTCAAGGGTTGACATCAATGACAACCAACCTTAATCAACAATATCTCCCTTTGGAATTGATGGAAACAATCTGATGCAATACTGAAATCATATCACTCATGCTCCCCCTGGAACCATGCCTCTATCCTCTGCATCTGATCCCCCTGGAACCATGCCTATGCCCTTTGCATATGATAAATTCCCCCCCCTGGAACCATACCTCTATCCTCTACATCTGATAAATCTCTCCCCCTTTGTCATCAATGGCAAAGGTATCTTTCCACCTAGGGCTACTCCCCTTGACTGAACCATCCTCTTATGGTGCTTCTTTGTGTACATCTAAGACATATAAGATTATCATTCATTTTGGAGTAGAAATAACTCCAAGTCTCTGGTGAAGATATTCAAATGCTTTCTGTGGAAGTGGTTTTGTAAAGATGTCCGCCACTTGTTATTTTGTGCCAACATACTCAACTCTGATGTTCTTTTCTGCAAACTTCTCCCGTAGAAAGTGATACTTGATTGGAATGCGCTTCATCTTGGAGTGCATCACCAGGTTCTTCAAGATACTGATGGTGCTTGTATTATCATAATAGATTGGAATGGGATCATCATACTCAACCTGTATATCTGTCAGAGTTTGTTTCATCCAAAGAACCCGTGTACAACATGATGTTGTTGCAATATACTTTGCCTTGAATATAGATAAAGATATTGATGATTGTTTATTTCTTAGCCATGATACTAAACACTCACCCAAGTAGAATGCTTCTCCACTGGTGCTTCATCGGTCATCAATACAACCTTCCCAATATGCATATGTGTAGGAAATAAGTGATATATCCTTTCCTTTTGGATACCATAATACAAACTCTTATGTTCCTTTGAGATATCTGAATATCCTCTTCACTACTAATACATGTGATTCCTTTGGTGCTGCTTGAAATCATGCCACCTGTCCAACTGTATGCATTACATCTAGTCTGGATCCTGTCACATATAGTAGGTTGCCAATCATTGACCTATATTGCCTTTGATATGTAGACTTCGAGTCATCATCTTTGCTCAACTTGCACCTGTCTTGCATGGGAGTTATAACTGGTTTGCAATATTCTAGTCTGAACCTCTCTATCATTTCTCTGATATACTTGGTTTGAGAAAAAAAAATCCTTGGTTGAATTGACGTATCTGAAGTCCCAAAAAGAAGGATAGTTCTCCAAGTAACAAAATTTCAAATTCATTCTGCATATCTTTTGCAAATTTCTTGATGTAGAGGTTGATGTATTCACTCCCTTTTTTGAACCCTTCCTACTATAGATACTTATCCAGTCTAGAGTACCATGCTCTAGGAGCCTGTTTTAGACCATACAAGGCCTTCTTTAATTTACACACATAATCTGCATTCTCTGACAACTGAAATCCTTCTAGTTGTTCAATGTAGACTTATTCTTCAAGTTCCCCATTCAGAAAATATGATTTTACGTCCATCTGATATACTTGAATATTTTTGGAGCATGCATAAGCTAAAAGAAAAGGGATTGATTCCATTATGCCAACTGGGGAAAATGTCTCTTCAAAGTCGATTCCTTCAATCTATGCATATCCTTTACATACCAATCTATCTTAGTTCCTTGTAACTTATCCATATTCATTCAATTTATTCCTAAAAACCCATTTTGTGCCAATAACATTCTTATTCTTTGGTCTTTGAACCAATTCCCAAGTGTCATTTTTCTCTATTTGATCCAATTCTTCATCCATGGTCTTATTCCAAAATTCATCCTTGTTGGCTTCTTCAAAACAGTTTGGTTCAAATGTAGATAAGACTGCTACGTGTGTTTGTTCTGGTGAACGGATTCTTCTTCTAGTCTCAACTCCTGCATCTTTGTTTCCGATAATTTGATCTGAAGGATGATTATTCTGTACTCGTTTACTGGGTGTCTTTGGAGATACTTGTTGAAATTTCTCTTCTGCTTCTATCGGATTCTCTTCATCTTCCTCTTATACTTCTTTTTCATGTTCTGCTTCTTCTTCTAAGGGAAATTTCATTGATTCATTATCTTCCTTTGATTATGGTCTGCCTGTTTCATCAATTATTACGTTGATGCTTTCCACAACTTTGTTCCATCTTAGATTTTAACACTTGTATGCTTTCCTTGTACTTGAATAACCAACAAGTACTCCTTTGTCCACGCGAGAGTCAAACTTTCCCATTCTGCCATCTTCTCTTTTGATATAACATTTTCTTCCAAAAACTATGAAGTGCTTTACAGTTGCTGGTCTTCCTTTCCATAGTTCGTAAGGAGTTTTATCAGTGTTGTTTCTAAGCATTACTTTGTTTTGAATGTGAACTGTTGTATGCATTTCCTATGTCCAAAAAATCTCTGTCAATTTTGAATCCATTATCATTGTTCGAGCCATTTCCTGTATTGTGTTGTTCTTTCTTTCAACAACTCCATTCTGTTGAGGTGTCCTAGAAACGAAGAATCACCTTTTTATTCCATGATTGCTGCAGTAGTCCATAAATTCCTTTGAGGTGAACTCTACTTCATTATCAGATCTCAAGCATTTGATTTTTGAATCCATTTCATTCTCAACCATTTCCTTGTAGATCTTGAACTTTTCAAAAGCTTCTGACTTATTCTTAAGAAAGAAAACTGCAGTCATTCTTGTATAATCATCAACTAGTAACATAAAATATTTCTCACGTTTTAAGCCCTTTGTTGTAGTTGGTCCAACTAGATCAGTATGCATGATTTCCAGTGGTCTTGTCATTGAATATTCCTTTGATTTGAACCTGGTCTTTGTTTGCTTTCCTTGTTGACAATTCTTGCATAAAGTGTTGGTTGGTTTCATGATCTGGGGCATTTCTCTTACTGCTTCTCTTTTTCTGACTTTGACAAGGTTATCAAAATGTATGTGACCCATTCTTCTGTGCCATAGCCAATTTTAATCTTCCTTTCCTAGACAACACTTTTCATTTCCAATTTCACTTAACACATATGTTGCTTGAAGTTCTTGCCACTGTAGCAACCAATTTTCTTGAACCTTCTTTTCTTATCTCACACTTTTGTGAATCGAAAGTAACTTTATGAACTTGGTCACACATTTGACTCACACTTAGAAGATTATGTTCATATCTTCTACTAATAGAAATTTTTCTTCCTTTTCATTCTTGTTCCCAATTCAGACTGTGCCTTTTCCAATTATTTTGGCTGAATCATCATTTTCAAAGGAGACTGATCCATCTCTTTCCTTTCGTAATGTAAGAAAAGTTTCTCTATCACATGTCATGTGTTTTGAATACCCACTGTCAACATACCAACCATGTTTCTTCTGCTTAGCTTTTAGAAAGAGTGTGCATTCTTCATTTCTATATTGATCTTGCTTTCTTATCCATGTCATTTTCCATGGTTCTTGTTTGTGACTATTGTTATTCTGTTGAGGTTCTTTAGGAGGGACTGTCATTATGCACTCTTTGGCCATGTGTCCAAATTTTTTACATTTGTAACATTCCACATCATTGTTCAAAGATTCAAACCCGTTGTAACTTCTTTTCTGTGTTTCACTAGGGCTTCTTGAATAACCCCTTTGTGTATTACTCTCAAAGTCGTAATTTTTCCTGTTGTTAGCTCCGCAATTCACATCTTTATGTCCAAAATTATTACATTCATAACATAAACCAAAGAATATAGTTTGATACTTGGGAGTTGAGGATCTTTTGAAAGGAGGTGCTCTTGTGAATCCTTCTTCTTCTTGAGGCCTATCTATCGGATGTTGATTCTGAAATATAAATCTTCTCGGTGGAGGAGTGTCTCTGTAATATTCCTTGTATATCTTCCTATCCCTTTTGATTGTTTCTACATAGATTTTTGGATATGTTTCTTTGTTTGTTGTTTTGGAGCTTGATCCCTTTTCTGTCTGATTGTATCCATGTTTGGTCTTGTCAAAATGAGATTTTTGACTGCTGATAATGTCATCCAAAACTGTTGAGGTATTCTGCATATTTTTCTTTTGAATATCCTTTCTTAATGTGACAATCTCTGCTTCCAAGTTTCCAATGATCCTGTCCTTTTCTTCTAGCTTTTCTTTGAGTGCTTCTTCAATTCTTTTATCTTCTTCTATTTGAACCTTCAATTTTGTGATCATTTGTTATAGTTCTTTAGTGTCTTATTTCTTGTCTAGTTCTGCTTTTAGTTTCTTTTTATTCTTATTTTCTCTTCTGATAACTTCTACGGCACACATTAATTCTTCTCGAAAGTCAACTTTTGCCTCTTCAATTTCTTCTTCGACTTCTTCATATTCTTTTTCAGCTTCTTCATATTATTCTTCGGAGTCTTCTTTGTCAAAGTATTTTACTGCCATGAATATAACTCTTCCTGTCTCACTGTCACATACTTCATCTTCATATGATGATGAGATGTCTTCTTTGGTGCATAAGCTTTTCTTGAAAACCTTCTTTGTAGTTCTTTTTCCTTTATATGTGTGTTTCCCTTTTCAGTAACCTTCATCATTTCTCTTTTTCTTATGAGGACATTTGTTAGAAAAATGCCCAATACCATCACAATTAAAACAAATTAAAGGAATCTTATCTCTATAACTACCGTTGGTTCCCTTGTTCAGTCTTTTGATGAAGTTGGCCACTTCTTCATCATCTTCCAATACATCATTGTTTCTTTTTCTTTTTCTTTGATCTTTTGGATGCTTTGAAGGCTGCTTATTTTACATATGGATTTTCCTGTTCAGTCCTCATTTCATATGCTGTGAAGATTCCATGCAGTTTGTCCATGCTTATTGAGTTTAGATCTGATCATTCTTCTAGTGCTGATATCTTAGGGTTAAATACCATAGGAAGAGATTTTAGTACCTTTTGAACAATTACAGATTCTTTGATTTCTTCTCCCAATCCTATGATTGCATTCATGGTTTCATCGACTCATAAGAAGTACGCTACAATATTCTCATCTTCCTTCTTTTTTAGCTGTTCGAACTGACACCTATAAGTTCAAATCTTTGTTTCTTTGACTTTTGTATCTCCTTCATAAATATTTTGAAGCTTGTCCCAAATCTCTTTAGCGGATTTACAATGTGCAACTTTGGTGAATACTGTATCACTGAGACCATTCAAAATTTCATTTGTGGCTTTGGAATTATTCTAATCGAGTTTCACTGCTTTTTCATTTGTTGGTGGAATTGTTGGTGCTGTGTATCCATCTACAATTGATTGCCAAACTTGAAATCCCTATGCCTATATATATGTTTTCATCCTTATGCTCCAAAAAGAATACTTCTGTCCATCAAACTGTGGTATTCCATTTTTATACAAGTTGGTACTCTCCATGATCTACCTTTTAGTGGTTAAACTAATTTGTAAATGAACCTTCTTTGATACCAATTGTTGGATTACTGAGAGGGGGGGTGAATCAGTAATAGAGTAATTATAATCCTTTTTCTCCAAATAATCGAAGTGTTATATCAATGTAGAATTATTATCCAATAATGAGCAATAATAAATGAACAATCACACACATACACAATACATGAGTGTTTTACGTGGAAAACCAAATCGAGAGAAAACCACATAATGCTTTTTCTTATATGTCTTGAAGAATTACATTCATTGGAAGCACAAAATTCCTTTGTTTTCTAGCTACAACTGGAAGGAGGCTCCGACCTCCTAGTTTCGCAGGCTACAACCTGAGGGAAGCTCTAACTCCCTAATTCTCTCGCTACAACCACCTATCCTTGCCTCATCCAACTGCCCTTAAGTATAAGTAGAATGATGGAACCACTGTCAACCTGTCACTGTGAGAGATACTATTGTACAAATGTAACAACCTGTACCACTCACATGTATCCAATCTTTATAACTTCCCTATAATTCAATCTGTACATGAACTAAACATGTATCTCCAAAAATACAACAGATACGCGACTTGTAGTGCTGCATCCCATGTATGTACATGCCCTATATTTTATGTAGCCTGTTTATGTATGCACCCTAACTGTTATGAAGCCTGTGTACTCCTTCTAGAACTAGGGTTTCCTTTTACTTGAAAACTTCTTACCCTCTGTAACTTCTTTCACATAGATCTGTAACCTGTCACTGTATCCAGACTGTAACTGTACCCTATGCATGCATTCTCATTCACTCAAGACAAGTATGTCTCTCTCTAGTCATGTTCCATATAGGTGTATGAAATCATGGACAAGTATACTTTCCCTCACATGATTTTAGTCATCAAACCCTTTCTGATATTCAGCCTCTCAATACATCAACAAATACAAGATCTCAACCATGTACCATAAAAACCCTTATCCATATGCCAAGAAATACAAGATGTGCCTCAACAAGAAGTATCAATGATGAATGTACGAACACTATTTTTCATTAGATATGACTTATGCAGAAGATCCCATGTAGCTACTAGTCTCTCTAGGGAGAATCCTCAAATTTCCATTGCCATTCCTCATGCACACATCAAAATCCAATTATTCATAGAAATAGTACATACCTTTTGAACAAATGGATGGATTTGATGTATCTGAGAACTTTAGACCTTCCTTGGAGCTTGATCTCAGAATCTAGAACCTCTGCATATTCATCTCTTCAAGTTTCCATGGATTTATCAACATGTACGCACCCTAATACACTGCCACCCCATGTATAACTCAACATGTACGCACCCTATACATAGACAACCCACGTACACCTAAGAAAATAGGGTTTTTTTGTATTCGCTGTAATTCCGAGAATTTCTATGTCAACCCTTCATGCTACCTCAGATGTTCACCACTTCAGATGTATCCACAAGTATTTACAATAAGATTTACAAAAGAAAATAGATATAGAATATGTACAAGTGTGTGTTTAATGAGTGAGCTTTGCCTCTTATTTATATCTTCATGTAGCTTTACACTTTCCTTATTTTAGGGCTTCTTCATTTAAAATAATTTATTTTGCAAATCACTTTGACCCTTGGGGTCTTCTATAAGACTTATGAGGGGTTCTCCAACTTCATATGGTCATAACTCTCTAACCGTGAGGATTTATGTGACGTTCCACATACCATCGGAAATGGAATGAAAAAAACTATGCATATAGGATAGTTTCACTGACAAATTAAATGTCCTTCATCTCATTATTCCACAATTAAGCATGGGTTATCTCACTCTGCAAAGCATCTTCCTGTGAGGGATTTCACCATAAGGGGACCACTTTGGATTTCATACATATTTACTTCTTATCAACCATGACAAGACAATAATGAGTCTTCTTTACATCAAAGAATCTTGGGTCCATTACCCAAACCTTTGTGCTACAGGGATTTCTTCAAGGGTTGACATCAATGACAACCAACCTTAATCAACAAAAAGAACTATATTAATACATATCTTCATAATTTGTTAAACCATATAAACCAAAGTGAGCTCATGAAGGTTAATTCCAATTTATTACATCATAGAAACATGTTAAAAGAAATATTTTTTCTTTTAAGGTATCATAGTAAAAAATGGTCATAGTGGACATTAATCATCGTTGTGATCATCAAATAGTTGTATAAACAATATTATAAACTTATGCAAATGATATTCTAAAACATTTTGGGTTAACATCATCCATATAATGTTTGCATTGGTGCTCCCTTCCCCCCGCTCTTTTTAGCATGTATATTGATAAAATTAAGAAATGTTTATAAGAGGATGGTTGCATCAGTATTAATATGGTCACCTCATTATCATCTTGCTATTTTATTTCTCTTATGCATTGATGCTTTGACTTTTCACTAAGACTATTAATGATATTCACAAGCAATCTACAAAAACTACAGACTTGTCATTGATATTGATAAAACCAAGGTTAAGGTTGTTAAATCTAAGAAAACAATGTATCCTCTAATCTTGTATATGGATTCTACCCTTGAAGAGGTACAATCTTACAAATACTTGGGAATTGATTTCAATTGTGATTTAAATTGGGACCACAATGTGGATAAGAAAATCATTAGTTGTTATAAATTTAATTATGGTCTTCAAAATAAATGTTTAAATGCTAAAATTAGGGACTAGAAAAAAAATCATTTTCAATGATTTAGCTCTTCTAGTTTTTCTATAATGGTGTGAAGTTTGGGATTACAAAATATGTGGTGATACTTGCAATAAAATTGAGTAAATTCAAACACATTTTATATTCTATAATTTTTAAATTAGATGTAACACTCCTTTCTCTCTTCTCTTGATTTAAGTAAAACATACTTCCATGGAGTGTAAAGACATGATTAGATATTTAGAATATAAACATAGATTTTTCATGTTAAAGAAAGATAGAGTCCCTCTTATTACTTAAAGTATGAACAACAACCATCACATGCTCAAAAGAAGTTGAGTTATATATATTTTTTTGCAAGAGAAAAAATATATATTCTATTCATTGTAGAAAGAAATCACACTCTTCATGTTCTCATTGCATAGTAAAAAAGAGAAAGTACATGTTCTAATGACACTTAAAAATGTAAATATGCAAAGTGAACTTACTGAAGTATATAAATAAAATAAAACATATAACATACAAATCGTTTCTTTCCATTTAAAAAATCATCATCAAATCTTCACTTTTTCCCCTTCTTATTTTTTACCTATTGCCACCCCTTGAAGAAGGCTCCACAATGATCAAGGGGAAAAGTAGTGTGTAGATGTATTGGTAGATAAAATATCTGACAATGAAATGGTGTGTTCTTGTAATCGAAGTCCTAAGTGTGTTGACATTTTTTTTGTTTGAAAAATACCGTGTCCAGAAGACCCTTATTAAGGTCAATCACAACACAAATTTGTTCTTATATACATAATCTTGTCAGAGGTCTCTTAAGATATGATTTGATGTAAATGCCTACAGAGTTTCCAATATCCTAAAAAACTAGTACATGGTAGAAATATAATGGAAAAATTAATAAGGAAAACCCACACTGCCATTTTAGTGATTGACATAGAGTTAGGATCAAAATCTAAGAACCAGGGAGTTATAAAAAACATGACATTTCCCCCCCAAACCACAAACCCTCCTCAAAAACTCTTTGAAAATCAAAATGATCAAATAACTAAGTACCAAAAGAACATATAGAACAAAGAGAGATCTCACATTTCCTTGTTTTGTATAAAAAAATTGAGAGTCATTGATATAAAGTCAAAGTAGGAGGTTGAACCCACTAAATTTACAAATTAGGAGGAAACCGAAGGAGAGGATATAGAGAAAAATATAAAGTCAAAGTAGGAGGAAACCGAAGGAGAAGATATAGAGAAAAATATGGAATCCAAATTTATGGTTGAAATTCTCGATTTTCCTCTGGTTAATTGCCCAAAACTACATGCTCCCTTGGGACAACCTTAAAAAATGAGGGTTTTTAAGCCCTTCAATATGTCCCCTCTGTCAACAACAGGGAGATAAAATCGAGGACTTACTAAACCATTTCATCCACAGTGAGGCCATCTAGGGTATGGAAGCACAACCAATGCGTCGCTCCAACAGGAACTAGGCCAGCATCATAAGAACCATAGAAAATTTGGATTCAGTCTCCTACCAAAATCCAATTCTACACCACATCTAGAAGCTAATACTAGGCTTCACAGTCTGGAAAATTTGGAAAGAACGAAATAAAATAATTATTCACTCCATTCCCTCCCCCCCCACTCAGCCTGGGCAAGGATCCTAAACTTTATTTGATAAATTATTAGAGCCGGGAACTGGACCCAAGAGGACCTCAAGTGAAATCCTATGGAATATCACATTCTCTAGGCCTGACAGCTAAATCTCACCGATGATTCAAGAAATAATGATACTCGCAATAATAAAATCGGTCATATTCCGAGCACATGGTCCCCTCCCCCCTGGTTTTGTTAAACTAAATTTGTATGGTTCTTCAAATGATAATCTGGGGCCGATGGGTTTGGGTGTGATTCTAAGAGATAGCAAGGGGAAAATTCTACACTTCGTAGAAGGATATTTGGGACTCAATATAAACAATGTTGCAAAACTCTGGAGCCTACTTAGGGTGGTTAAGTTAACAATATGTCACAACATCTTCCAGCTCATAGTGGAAGGGGATTCCGAGATCATCATCCAGTTCATATTAAAAATCATTGATGGTTCACACCCCTAAAAAATCTCACCTAAATGGATATTACTAGGACTTTTGGAAGAATTCAAGTCCCTCCTTCATCCCCATCTCATTTATATCCCCTCCCATGTGAAAATAGATGCCAACAAAATTGCAGAATGTCTGGCCAATAAGCAAGTGGACTCAAAGGAAGAGCTAATCCAATGAAATGCTCAAATCTCTCCACCGACCATGCTATTGGGCCGTTGTATGTATCTCACTCGAAGAGACTATCCTGCACCAGATGGGGTGCCATGTATCCCATGGGAGAACACATAGACCTCCCATAAATTCAACTATAAATATGGCCAGCCACCATCCCACACCCCATTCGTTGATGGAGGGCGACTGTAAAATATTTTCATGGAAGGGAGGAAAAATCCCTCACGTCAAATTAATGGAGGCCTCGATGATTAATGGAAAGAGGGGGATGTTGAGTATAGGTGGTAGCATAGAGTTCATGCCCACCCCTCGGTTAACTATCCATCTTGGCCATGGCATTCAAGACTTCACCTCATCACTCTCTCACCTCACTATGCCTAAGAATTTGGTTCTGTCATTGTCGGTTCTCTTGGTTTTGGTCTAGTTGGTCCTTCACCCCTCAGGCTCCACCATGTCGAGAGAGAGAGAGAGAGAGGAGAGCCTAGGTGAGGTCCTTCCTGGTACAATCATCTAGCCAAGAAGAGAAACCTATAGAATTTGGAGAGAGCTCTATCAATTTTCTGGACTGAACGAATTGTGCGGCCACATAATCCTACAATGGCCTTCATGGATGAGGAATTCACGGAGGAACCAATCCAGGTTCCACTAGAATCTCTCCTGTACACTATCCTAGATGACTACTTGTGCCAAAACACCAGTGTGGCTATTACAGGTACAAAGGTGGCCATGGATGGCGCCACTTGCATTATTCAAGAGGAATTCCTCTACACAGTCCCAAGTATGCACATTTTCCCCAACACCAATGGGGATGCTAAAGGAACAAYGAAAAACATGGAGGGCACCACTTTCATTATTCACGAGGAGTTCCCCAACGTGGTGCCTCCATCATTGAACATAGTTGAGGAATTCGACCAAAATCCACCCACCCTCTTCATCTTGTAGGAACTCGAGATTATTTTTTACATTCGAGGTTATATGGAAGACCAACTCCATTGAGACACCCTCATCATTAGCCACATTGACATGTTGTTTGATTCCTTTTTGAATGCACCAGCCAAGAAAAGGTGCCTGACATGCGTGCAACCCTTTCTGCTCTAGCCCAATGATGGCATCCTTCACAGTGGTGCTCCAGATGGCAGGTTCCATGGTTTATAAGAGGATGGGTGCATCAACATTAATATGGTCATCTCATTGTCATCTTGCTATTTTATTGGGAATTTTCATCTTACAAATACTTGGGAATTGATTTCAATTATGATTTAAATTGGGACCACAATGAGGATAAAAAAATCATTAGTTGTTATAAATTTAATTATGGTCTTCAAAATAAATGTATAAATGCTAAAATTAGGGACTAGAAAAAAAAAATCATTTTCAATGATTTAGTTATTCTAGTTTTTCTATAATGGTGTGAAGTATAGGATTACAAAATATTTGGTGATACTTTCAATAAAATTGAGTAAATTCAAACACATTTTATATTCTATAATTTTTAAATTAGATGTAACACTCCTTTCTCTCTTCACTTGATTTAAGTAAAACATACTTCCATGAAGTGTAAAGCCATGATTAGATATTTATAATATAAACATAGATTTCTCATGTTAAAGAAAGATAGAGTCCCTCTTATTACTTAAAGTATGAGAAACAACCATCACATGCTCAAAAGAAGTTGAGTTATATATTTTTTTTTGCAAGAGAACAAATATATATTCTATTCATTGAAGAAAGAAATCACAGTCTTCATGTTCTCATTGCATAGTAAAAAAGAGAAAGTACATGTTCTACTGACACTTACAAAAGTAAAGATGCAAAGGCACTTACTGAAGTATATAAATAAAAGAAAACATATAACATACATATCATTTCTTTCCATTTAAAAAATAATCATCAATTCTTCACTTTTTCCCCTTCTTCTTTTTTACCTATTGCCACCCCTTGAAGAAGGATCCACAATGATCAAGGGGACAAGTAGTGTGTAGATGTATTGGTATATAAAATATCTGACAATGAAATGGTGTGTTCTTGTAATCGAATTCCTTAGTGTGTTGACACTTTTTTTGTTTGAAAAATACCATGTCTGAAAGACCCTTATTAAGGTCAATCACAACACAAATCTATGCTTATATACATAATCTTGTCAGAGGTCTCTTAAGATATGATTTGATGTAAAGGCCTACAGAGTTTCCAATATCCTAAAAAAATAGTACATGGTAGAAATATAATGGGAAAATTAAGAAGGAAAACCCACACTAACATTCTAGTGATTGACATAGAGTTAGGATCAAAATCCAAGAACCAAGGAGTTATAAAAAACATGACATTTCCCCCCCAAACCACAAACCCTCCTAAAAAACTCTTTGAAAATCAAAATGATCAAAGAACTAAGTAACAAAAGAACATATAGAACAAATAGAGATCTTACATTTCCTTGTTTTGTATAAAAACTATGACAACCATTGATATAAAGTCAAAGTAGGAGGTTGACCCCATTAAATTTACAAATTAGGAAGAAACTGAAGGAGAGGATATAGAGAAAAATATAATGTCAAAATAGGAGGAAACCAAAGGAGAAATGCAAGAAACTGCTATTTTTGATATAGGATTTTTCTCTATATTTTTCTCTGCGAGAAACTTCTATTTTTCTTGCTTGACCTATGCCCTCTCTTCTTCAAACTTGGCTTGAAGGTCATCCTTCTCCTGTTGTGTGACCCGACATTGCTCTACCATTTCTTCTTGGGCTTGTTTTAGGGCCAATGTGGCCTAGTATTTCTCATCTTGTGCTCGACGAAGGTGAGCTTTGGTCACATCAGCTAGTCTGCGAAGTTAGATAGGCTCATCTCCCAACTCTAGTTCTTCTGATGGAAGGGGCGCAGTGGATACTGCGCAGCTGGATTGAAGGGCATGTTGTACCCCTCTGAGTTCAACCTCGATCTTGTCGTACATATCCTCGTTCTTGGCTTCATGTTTCATAAATATGTCCTACGAGGCATTTTCTGTAAATTCTAACCTTGTACAATATCTACTGCAAACTGATATTCAGAAAAGAACAGAAAAGATACAATGGAAAATACAAACATTACACAGAGATTTTTCACCTGGAAACCCAAACCAGGAAAACCAACATATATTATATTGATACACATTGTGTTACATTGTTTACAATACAATATACATATAGGAGCCAGCGACATCCAAAACCCTAACCCAATGACCTGGATTAGTCCAAAACCCTAATTCCTTAACCGAAAATAGAAAACCATCGGCAAAAAACATGTGCCGAAAACCACCTAATATCATGTGGTCCCGGAAATATGTCGTCCCGGAAATATGTCGGCCTGGCGATAATATGTCGGCCCGAAACCGGCGAAAATATGTCGGCCCCAAAAAAAATTTACACATACCCAAAATTTTCTACAGCTGCGATGATGAAGTCAAAGTCATCTACAATGAGCACAGTCTGCATCTTAGTCAAGGTGGCTCTGGATTTCTTTCTGGAAGTGGGTTTCGTGGGGAAAACCTTCCTTTTCTTCAAGGGATCAGCCTCATCAACAAGATCCCTAGAAAGTGTTACTTCACCCTACTTCTGCTGATCTTCTTTTCCTTGGGTCTCTTCTTGATCTACTTCATCATCACCCCCTTGGTCAGGTGATATTGAAGCAGTTTCTTCCGATGCACTGCTCAAGTTTTGGACCTCTTTGGTCTTCTTCCTTCTGCTGGGTCCAAGAGTATCCTTTTCTTCATGAGTGGTCTCAGGGGTGCTAATTAGTTCAGGGTCTAACATTTCTATGGGGTCAGCGAGGATGAGGAGCTGTGCAGACCAATCCTTGATTATCTCTTCGAGGTCCTCCTCTGTGAGCTTGTAGTATGAATGAATCTCTTCTTTATGCTCATCTGCATGTGCGATCATATAAATGAAGTGTCGATCTGTGCAAAACTTCCTGAGGGGTCAAAACCGATGTAGTGTTTTTGCATTATTCGAGGGACATCTTTGATAGCCCGATTTAGTTGGAGATAATCTGTATGAAAGAATGCGTTCGACTACCACTGTTTTCCCATATTTCTCGAGTACCCGAGTGTGGTAAACTTTGTAGCGAGTGGCTCGAACAACTCAATGTCTGGGAAGGTCACACCTTTCGGCATCTCCCAAGCGGTAAATGCGATGAGGATCAAGAGCCAGCTAAAGTGGAACTCATATCCCTGATCCTGAGCTTCACAGTAGTCTAATTCCAGTTGGTTGACCAAGTACTTCGACCATTTCATCTGGAGTCCTTCTACACATTTCCCAATGAGGTCAACAATGAATCTTGTGACCTGTGCAGGTCTATTCTTTCTCACAAGATTTCCTGTGATCAACTGGAAGGCCAGGCGCACTGCGCCATTCTGGATGGAAGCTACCTTGTAGCCTCACGTTCCCTTTTCTACATCTTCATATGTGTCTTTGATCTTCTGTGCCAATGCACGATCTGTAGCCTTCCCTGAGTAGAAGTCCTGCAGGTCGGGTCCTTGCATGCTCAATCCGGTGATCCTATGGATCAGGGTTGGATCGACTGTGATGCATCGGTCTAGCCATAGGTAGCCACCACGGTAACATGAGAGCAGGATATTAAAACATGTGTTAACCTCTTGGTGCCTTCCAAAGTGTGGAATCTTCATTACACTCAAGAGGGTGGATTGCGTGAGTTTCATAGTCCATGGATGGGGGATTATTTTTGAGTTCTTCCCCTTTCTCCTGGTTAAGTATTTGTAAGGAGAAAGAATACTATCATTCTTTCGGTCTCCTAGGTTAAAGTCATTGAACTTCAACATCACAATCTTATCCTATTGCGCTCTAATTGCATGTATCCCATTTGGGAGGTACGCAGTAACCATGGTGTAATCAAAGTCACTTGGGACGTTGTCACGGCTCACCACGCCAGGTAGAGGCGGGATGTCGTCGGGTAAGATGGTCGAGATTAACTTCGCATTTGCCAAGTCATCTCGGTGCTTGGTTCTTTTCTATACTGTCGGTCGGGATGGTCCAGATCTACAAGCATTCGATGGAGAGGCTTGCACTCCTCTCGTCGAGGAAGCTTGAATACCTACAAACATGACTTTCTCAACCATGAGGTCGATCAGAACTTCTTCGACGATTTTCTCCACGGCGCTGAGCTCATCCGACATGCACGCTTAGATCGGATACTCAGATGGATGAATGAGTTCTCAAAGTAATAGAACCGGTGTCGATCTTACTAAAAACAATGTGGTAGCAATGATTTGGCTAGGATATAATTCGCAAAAGTGTTTTTAGTGCAATACTCAGCGCAATAAGTAGATAGCGGTGTAACAGGTCTCTCTAACGGATGAGATTCCTTCATCAACGCGGTTTTTTCCGTTGAGGCACAGTCCCAACAGTCCGATGATGATATTTCTGGCCATAAATGATGTTCTAACTGTTCGAGGCATCAGGCTAATGATTAAAATTCTTTCAACGACTATATTGCTTCACCATGTTGTGTTGTTCTGATATCCTGGCGAAGTTCCAGTATTTAAAACCTTCCTTCTATGAAGTCCCCTCTCGAACCTTCTGTAGCCTTTCTATACGTGCTCTCTTCTTACTGAGCTTCTTATCCTTCTTCCCTATAGTCTTCATCTCGGTTATCCTCTTTCCATTCTGATTCTTATCTCCTTTTGGCATAATAACTTTGTGTTGTTGAGATTATTTCATAGGGTTAGAGAGCAATGTGTCTTCTCTATCTGGGGTAGGTGTTCTACTTGTCTGTGAGTCTACTTGTGTTCTTTCAACTTCAACATCCAGGTTTCTGGTTCTAAGTAGCTTCGATATGTTCTCCCATTCTTCAATCAAGTGTGTTATCCTCCTAGTCATGAAATCTTTTAATTCTTGCTTCTTCTTCTCTAAGACTTCTTCTTCTTTCCTTCTGGCCTGATCCGTTTCAATCCAAGGTTTTCCTAGTAGTATAGAAAATGGGGCATTGTTCTCAATAAATTTAACAATCTCAAAATCTTCCTCTCTCGAGGTTCCATGAGCACTCATAGATATCTAGGTGAGTCTTCCACACAGGGTTATCAAATTTCCTCTAAATAATCCTATTCCTCCCAATGAAGGAATCATAGTAGGCTTTCCTAAAGTTTCCCAAGTTCTTTCTGTCATGATATTTAGCTATGTTTCTTCATCCAGAACACAGTCAATGTTGAAGTATCCTATTCTTTCTTCTATGCATTCTTTTTCTTGGAAGATCTCCGATAATTTGATATCTCTTTGATCATTTAGGGTTTCTTTCATTTGTATCAATACATTCTCTGATTCTTTCTGGGGTTCTTCCATGGTCTCAGTTTCTTGACCTTCCTCAAGGATTTCTTGTCTCATATTCATTCTGTCAAGCTTAGCAATAATTCTAGGTCAATCTAAAACTTCATGATCCATATATTTATAACAAAGACAACTAGGTCCTCTACCAGGGCATTCCTTAGCAAGATGTCCCGATCTTCTGCAATTGTAACAAAGAGTTAATCCTCTCTTTCTTTGAAATTATCCCCAACCTTTCTTGTACTGCACACTAGGATCATAGTAGCTAGCCTGCAAAAATTTCTTTCTAGGATCCTGCATCCATTTGTTAGTCCAAACATTCTTTCTCTGCATAGGAATAACATATATTTCACTATTTTTGTCAGATCTACTCATATCAAACCTTGTTTCATCTAGTTGTGCCCTACTTTTCAAGCTAGGACAAAATTTATCAAACATACCTAGATCCATACTTTTGAAACAAAAAATTCCACTTATATTACCTTTTCAATCAAAACTTTTCACTGTTCTTACCTTTATCAGAGCACAAAGCTTTCAGGTCTTACCTCTTTTCTTTAGATATGACTTTTCTTATTGGAACAAAGCTTCACACATCAAGTATAATATTGCACACTAGGGAAACATATCTACGCACAAAGCTTTCTCTTTTCTGTAGTTCCCAGCAATCACAGTTTCAAGTCCCGACAATATAACCATTTTTTGGCATAGGGGTAGACCCAGGGTTAAATGCTTACAACAAAGCACCAAAAAAAACCTAGCTACTGTCCCTTTCAACAACACCTGCAAAGCAGATGAAGTCTCACCCGAGGTAGAGGCAGGGGTGGTTGCAGGAATCAGATGTCTCCAACCTTAGCTAGGACACAGATCTGTGATTGTAACACCTTAACAAAGCACTTAGCAGTTATAGTTCATTAATATTCAGTCTTAGTTTACACCACAGATAAACCCTAATAATAGATCAATGTAGTATTCACACAGGTCCAATAGATTCAAGAACTAAGCATACCAACATAGATCAGATCTAGCATTCATTCACATTATTCAGCACTAAGATATCATATTAGAATCTTCTAAGCATATATCAATGCACTAAGCATTTAACCACATAAACAAGAGAATAAACATAAAGCACAAAGCAACCACAACACGAGATATACGTGGTTCGCCCCCACCTTGGGGCTACGTCCACCAACTCTTCTTCTTTATTTCTTTCTATCAATCTTCTACATGCACAGAGCCATGATATCTTACTCCGTAGAGGACAAGAGATCTGCGTGCACTCCACTAGATCCTCCTTCCCTGAGTTACAACACAAATCCTCTTCGTAGTCTCTTACAATCACTTGCAATTAGCCTTGCAAATCTCACACAACATGCACAAAGAATTTACAATCATCGCTTGCACTTAGCATAGCACCAAAAACCTCTTATTTCCCCCTTCTCTTCCATCGCCTAGACTTCTATTTAAACATTATAAAGAGGGCCTAAACATGGGTAAACCCATGGGCCGACATTTCCATACCCATTACATAAGCACAAAACCCAAAAATCCCTAAAAAGGGGCCAAGATCCCGCAATCTCCACTTCGACTTGCACTCTGCCTTCGACAGCCTGTCGAAGTCCCAAAAATAGGTCAAACATGACCAAGGATCCTCAAAACTTGGTCAAGGTCCAACACTATGTGTGGGTGCTCTTACAAGGAATATTCCAAGTTGGTGATTTGTTGGAAGTTTCCTCTTGGCTTGGTCCTCTTACCTAGTCTCATTTCAATTTATACTTTTTTTTCTAAAATTTTTTTGGTTTCTTCTCAAGCCTTATTGTCTCTTTTTATCTCCCAAAAATTGAGAGGTTTATTACAAAAACTCAATATTTCAGAGATTCCATTAACAATATTTATTCCACCATGAAAAACATAGAAAGGAATCAACAAGACAAGTTTGGAAGGGAATCATGGGGAGGAAATTTCTAAAATAGAGATGGAGTGCTATAAAATAAAACACACAATATAGTATGAAAGTGACACACTCTATAGATTCAACATATTCAATACAATATTCAAGCCTCAGATTTATACATGTAAAGAAAAAAACAGTGTAGAAGTTGTAGATCTAGAAGGAAATGTATTAGGGAATATGGTATCTATAAAGATGTCCTTGAAAATCAATTTGGTCTAGCTTATGTGGTTGTGGGATGGAGTATTATCCTCCCCACATAGGTTCTATTCTTGTTAATGACATGTTGAGCTCATTATGACTAAAATTTTTGAAACGACCTCAATCCCCGTTGTTGATATGGCATTTTCCAATGAAGAATCTAGGGTTTACCCTAGGTACCATCCTCAAAATGATGGGAAGCACCCAAGGGTTTTCCTTGGGAGATGTTACTTGAAAAAAAAAGATGTCGTTGATAGCACTTTTTGAAACAACAAGAAAGCTTTTTATGTAACTCATAACCGTTTTATCCACTATGAATGTATTCTCCAATTCTCATTAAAAATAAAAAGAGAGTCATTCAATTCTCATAATATGTTTTGCTAGAGATGCAATTTATTGGTTAAACCATTGGGGGATAGTGGAGGAGGAGAACCTCCAAGACATTGATAGTATTAAATCACTATGATAACTAAGTTTAAAAATAAAATGTGGGAGACTTGGAAAAGAGAAATTTGAGTTACTACAAATAAATCATTAACCCCACTTTATAAGATCAAAATTATGTTTCCATTATTTCCAACTCAAGAAATAAAATAAATATTACAAAGATTAGAAAAAATCCCCATGATCTCCATAGTGAAACAAAGTGTTCAACAAGACCAAAAATATCATGGCATGAAAGAATCTATAAATTCCATGAAATCAATAGTGTAGGGGATGAAACTTATTTTTCTCTTGGAATGCTTGGCCTTCAAATCCATTAGATAAAGTTTCCAAAAGATTTGTAATAAAATTGAACTCCATAGTTTGTTAACTCATAAAAATAAAAGGGAACTTAGAAATTCCATTTCCAAGTTACTATATTATAAAAATAATTTAATAAATCAAAGTGACTAATTTAATTTCATAGGTATGATATACCAAATTTCATTTCACTACACAAGCATCATCATCACCACCACAATGCATGAGTTGTCAAAATAACTTAATATTTATTTCTTGGAAAATAATTGTAGAACACACATTTAATTTAATATTCAAAATATAATTAATATAAGTTTTAAAATTAATTTTTTTATTTTTTTATAGGATAACTTAATTTATGTCTTCTAAATATTTTTTTTTCTTCTTTTTTTTTTTAATAAAAAATGATCCTAAAAATATGGAATTTTTGTTCTTATCCCTCACATTCACAACCTCTTCATCCTAAAAATTAAGAATGATTTCCTTAATCTTTGGACATATTAGTTTTCATATATTTAAAAGTGAGGAAATATATATCCCTTGAAGCCATGGGACCATTAGGGTTTGTACCATTTTATCTAAATTTTATGGAATACTTTTGGAGAAGTAGATGGGTCGCTAGCTTCAAAGTCACAATATTAGAGCTAAAGGTCATGTTAGATTTTGAAATCACCATTTGAACTTAGACCATTTAAATACTCTTTGGATTATATATGAAGAATGTCAAAATAAAAAAGATAATGTCTTATGTTGTTTCATAGAGTTTAGATAATTTTTTTACATTGTACATATCAGTAACCTTAAGGAGATATTGGAAAGCTTAAGGGTCATGTATGACATGAGGTATGCAATAATAAGGTTGTATGAAAGACTCATTTACAATTTTATATATAGTGAGGGTTGGTCAAAAGAAATTGATTATAATATCAAGGTTAAGCAATGTTTTCCTTTGTTTCCTACTTTACTTAGAATTGATCTTGAAAATCTAGAGGAATTCGTATAGGAAGTATGTGGTGTAGGCTCAACCGTGGTGGAACTAGTCATCATCCTCATGTTGAGGGAATACAATGTCATTTTTTAGCAAAGATCCTCTCTATTAACAATGGAAAGAAACTCAAACTTCTCAAAGTTATTTCACTCACTCTAGGATTATTGTGAACAAAACCAAACAAAGGTAATGATGTTTAAGTCTATAAAAATCACTTGCCCAAATTTTATTTATGACAATAGTAAATTGGAAAATTTCATTCAAGTAAGTATCTTACATTTGACATTCACCATAAGCTAACATGGAATTGTAGTGTTTAATGGAGAATTAATGGAGGATGGAAATATTATTTTTTCCTCGAGGACAATTACAATGAAGAATAATATTGGTTTTGGAAGATAAATAATGTCCTCATAGACACTCTTGTTACTCCAATGATATTGTATGGTTATGAATTTTGGGAATGTAGTGTCTCTAGAGAAACTTGGAGAAAAATAGAAAAAAAAACAAGAAGCGCTTTAAAATCAATAATATTTAAATCAAGAGAAATAAGATTTCTATATTTCTCCTTCTAGAGGCTATGCTTACACCTATTGAGAATAAGGTTATGATCAAGTAGTTGATGTTATATAAGAACAAGCTAATTAACATAAAGGGAGAAATATGTTTTATCATTACTTCATAAACCAATAAAATCCACTCAAGAATTAACTGAGGATATACTAAAGATGTATTTTATTGGTTTCATCATTGGGGGATAGTGGAAGAATACACACTTAAAACTATTA
>ML780332.1:1133433-1173599 GCA_009831015.1 Picea engelmannii
TTCGAAACAATGACACTCGATGTGTGGCAATTATATAAACACACTTTCGGCCGAACTATTGTTCGGCCGAAAGATTATTCGGCCGAACATTCTTTCGGCCGAAAGAATGTTCGGCCGAAAACAAGTTGACGGAAAAAAATTATTCGGCCGACCAAATTTCTTCACGCAAATCGAGGGCCCGGTTATGGGTCCGTTCGATTTGACGTTTATGTTTTCGGCCGAGCAATAGTTCGGCCGAAAAATATATTTTTCGGCCGAAAAATATATGTAGTTCGACCGAAAGTTGGTTTTCCGAAATTTTGGAGAGCAGATTGTCACGAAAGTGTAACCCACCTTCGTGATTCCAAAATATAATTAATATAAGTTTTAAAATTAAATTCTTTATTTTTTATAGGATAATTTAATTTATATCTTCTAAATATTTATTTATTTATTTATCAAAAAACGATCCTAAAAATATGGAATTTGTGTTCTTATCCCTCACATTCACAACCTCTTCATCCTAAAAGTTAAGAAGGATTTCCTTAATCTTTGGACAAATTAGCTTTCATATATTTAAAAGTGAGGAAATATATATCCCTTGAAGCCATGGGACCATTAGGGTTTGTACCATTTTATCTAAATTTTATGGAATACTTTTGGAGAAGTAGATGGATCGCTAGCTTCAAAGTCACAATATTAGAGCTAAAGGTCATGTTAGATTTTGAAGTCACCATTTGAACTTAGACCATTTAAATACTCTTTGGATTATATATGAAGAATGTCAAAATAAAAAAGATAATGTCTTATGTTGTTTCATAGAGTTTAGATAATTTTTTGACATTATATGTATAAGTAACCTTAAGGAGATATTGGAAGGCTTAAGGGTCATGTATGACATGAGGTATGCAATAATAAGGTTGTATGAAAGAAATTGATTATAATATCAAGGTTAAGCAATGTTTTCCTTTGTTCCCTACTTTACTTAGAATTGATCTTGAAAATCTAGAGGAATTCGTATAGGAAGTATGTGGTGTAGGCTCAACCATGGTGGAACTAGTCATCATCCTCTTGTTGAGGGAATACAATGTCATTTTTTAGCAAAGATCCTCTCTATTAACAATGGAAAGAAACTCAAACTTCTCAAAGTTATTTCACTCACTCTAGGATTATTGTGAACAAAAATAAACAAAAATAATGATCTTTAAGTCTATAAAAATCACTTGCCCAAATTTTATTTATGACAATAGTAAACTGGAAAATTTCATTCAAGTAAGTATCTTACATTTGACATTCACCATAAGATAACTTGGAATTGTAGTGTTGAAAGGAGAATTAATGGAGGATGGAAAAATTATTTTTTCCTCGAGGACAATTACAATGAAGAATAATATTGGTTTTGGAAGATAAATAATGTCCTCATAGACACTCTTGTTACTCCAATGATATTGTATGGTTATGAATTTTGGGAATGTAGTGTCTCTAGAGAAACTTGGAGGAAAATAGAAAAAAAAAAAAGCGCTTTAAAATCAATAATATTTAAATCAAGAGAAACAAGATTTTCATATTTCTCCTTCTAGAGGCTATGCTTACACCTATTGAGAATAAGGTTATGATCAAGTAGTTGATGTTATATAAGAACAAGCTAATTAACATAAAGGGAGAAATATGTTTTATCATTACTTCATAAACCAATAAAATCCACTCAAGAATTAACTGAGGATATACTAAAGATGTATTTTATTGGTTTCATCATTGGGGGATAGTGGAAGAATACACACTTAAAACTATTAATACGATAAAAAAATACTATTGTAACTAGGTTTAAGGAAAAATATGGAGTTATAGTAAATTTGGGAATAAGAAAAAGTTAGTTTATTAGAAATACAACATTGAACCCAAGTTATAAGACCAAAATTCTATCTCTATTGTGGTCAACATCAAGAACAAAGTAAACATTTAAAAAATAGGAACAAATTATGAAGAGATTCATAGCGAAGTTGGATGGAAAACAAGGCCTAAAATTGATGTAAATGCCTAAAGAGTTCCCAATATCCTAAAAAACTAGTACATGGTAGAAATATAATGGAAAAATTAAGAAGGAAAACCCACACTGACATTCTAGTGATTGACATAGAGTTAGGATCAAAATCTAAGAACCAAGGAGTTATAAAAAACATGACATTTCCCCCCAAACCACCAACCCTCCTCAAAAACTCTTTGAAAATCAAAATGATCAAAGAACTAAACAACATAAGAACCTATGAAACAAAGAGACATCTCACATTTCCTTGTTTTGTATAAAAAACATGAAAACCATTGATATAAAGTCATAGGAGGTGGACCCCATTAAATTTACAAATTACCCCATCTTTTTTATGTAAGGAATATAGATGGAATGCATAATCTTAATCCTAATTTAGCTTATCAAAATGATTTTTTCAACATTATGAGCTATAAAAATATAATGAATATTGCTAAAATTATTACCAATTCTCCCTAACCTTTTTTATTAAAACATTTGATTCAATTAATTACAAAACAACTAATTTGTAAACTTTATAATTAAAAAAAATTATATGATTTTAATCACATCCCTTATCCCTTATGCATACAAAAATAATAAAATTAAAAAACTAATAATATTTAAAAAAAATAATAATAACTTAAAGAAATACTTTTTTTTTTTTAAATAACACATTTTAACACATAGTCGAGGAAGAGCATAACAATTAATATTAATTAATATTAATTGTAACATTCACATTTTAGAATGTAAAGAAGAAGTCCTTTGATGCGCACTGTCCCAAAACTTTTGTCGAGCTTTTTCATAACTTTTGACTTCAACTGGCATTGTTGGTTATTGAGGTCGGAAACGAGTGCAACCTATATATTAATAAAAAATTAAGAAAGAGTCGATTTTTTAACATAAAACACTCAAGAAAATGAAGGATTTTAGGCTTCTTTTCACAGTGACCAAACTATTTTTTCTTCTATAAATACCTAACGTTCAACAAATTTCTTTTAAAAATTCTTAACCCTAACCCTAAAACTCTTAAATGTGTCGAACTTTAGGCTTCTTTTCACAGTGACCAAACTTTTTTTTCTTCTATAAATACCTAACGTTCAACAAAGATCTTTTAAAAATTCTTAACCCTAACCCTAGAACTCTTATTTTCACTTAAATGTGTCGAACTTCTCCAATGCATAATAGATCCAAAAATACCCAGCTAAGTTAGAAGAGTGTTGGGTATTTTTAAAAAATTGGCGTTAAAGAAAATCACAAGTGTTAATGCTCTCCTGTTTTTATCAATAATTGTATACAAGATGGAAACCCTTTCAAACTAGCCATGAAGATCGGATACGCTTATCATTAAATGAAAATCTTTGCATTGCCACTCATACTTACATTTTAGCTGCAAGTAACGCTGTAAAGCTGGATGCGCATCTAAAATTTTGATCCTTTTCTGTGGTTAATAAACCCAGGGACAACACGGGTCTCTGCTGCTGCTGGTAATAGAAGTCACTGGTGTGCAAATCATTAAGAAATATCATATGTGCAAATCAGTAACAAATATAAATGTGAAAATATGACCCATCTTTAGAAGTGAAATACCACAAAGGTGATAGATCATATCGGCTTCCTGTTTTACCTAAAAAGCTGTGTCCAATCATAGTAACTTTTGGACATGAAACGGGGAACAATTCATATCACTGAAACGGGGAACAATTCATGTGTGGCATCATGCAACGAGTTTAATGTAACTTCCAGTAATTGTCATAGTGGGGTGCTAGATGAAGAGATCTCAAAGTAAAAGAGGGTGACAAGCAATCACAGGGAAAGTGAGAAACAAGAAATGACTATCTGCTATAGGCAGTGTGCAAAGAAACATTGTGGTTCCTCCAAAAGACACCAAAACAAATTGGTGTTGAGTAAAGTTGAAATTTAAAACTAAAATTATATTATTATTCTGATCATTATTTTCTTTCAAACAAAATAGAATTACATGTAGTTAAACCAATTAATCTTAAGCAACCTTGATAACTTGTCAAACCCTTAAACCATTATTATGAAAATCAAAATCATGCATATTCACAGGTCAGGTCGAAATGAGAGTGAAAATGATGTGAAAATGAAAAGCTTAACATGTTGTTTGTCATTTAGAGAGTGTACCTATTCACAGGTGAAAATTAAAACAAAAATGGCAAAAACAGAATGACTCCTTCAGTTTTCCTTCAAAATTTAAATAAGTACAAAAACTTAAATAAAGGCTACTTCCCTAACAATAATATAGGAAGAGAACATTGTATTCAAACTGTTAACTTACAATTACAAAATGCAGCAAAGTATTTGAATGGTATTTGAAAGCAGCTGTAATTCAAAGAATATCGAGAGAAGAAGAGAGGGAGCACAGCTCCTCCAATGATATTTCTTTCATTTTTTCGTCAAAGCCGGGGCTGTGCTCTCTCTCTTCTGCTGCCGGTCTTCTTGAAGAAGAGAGGGGAGCCCAAAATCAATTAGAATCACAGGGATTTTACACTGCCAAAGCACTGAATAATCAGGCTTAATCTGACAAATAAAGTTATACAAGAATACCCCCTATATACTCATCGAGGGAGAGAATCTGCCCATTGAAGGAACGCAGAGTGGAAGTCAGATCAAAACGTGATCGACATCCTTTACTGTTGCCATAAACACAGTTCAACCTGCCAGTGTTTAATTGGCTAAGGCTTTTCGTTCCTACGATGACTTTGAATGCATGGAATCTTTTATGATCAAATGACGGGACGTCAGATTTTGGCTCCTTCTGAGTTTGGAAATTACAGTTCGGAAGGACCAAAATATTCTTCAAATGCAAAATCAACTTTCACATGTGTATAGAATCTAGTTAAAATTAAATGGTGTTGGTGTACATAATCTCTGTTAAGAATATTTTTGACACTTGCATTATGTAATTTACAAAATAATTAAAATTTAACAAATAAAATTAAATTTTAATGAATAATAATAATAATAAATTACACTTGCACTTGCATTATGTAATTTATCAAAAAATTAAAATTTAACAAATAAATATATATTTTTTAATTTTAATATAATTTTTTATCAAAAAATTAAAATTTAATAATTTTTTTTTAATTTTAATATAATTTTTTTTTCAATAATATACTTGTTATGAATTCATCATAATATTTATGAAAATTGAATTCATATGAAAAAGATAACAATCATTTCTCTTAATAATTATTCACTATATTATATAATTTTTTATATAGATATAAAATTATATTTGATAATGATGATGATTATATAAAATTACATAATTTTGTTTTTGTCCTAAAAAAATATTAAGAGAAGCTTTACAATGTCACCATAGTTTTGTTGTCTTAAAAGATTAAGAAGATTGGTAGTGTGATAAATATTTTGAATTTGAGATCTAATCTAGGTATAGGTTGGACAATTGAGAAAGTGTTTTTCATCTTCAACCTTCTTAGTGTCACAAAGGTAACACACTCTTTCATCCCATGGTGTTTTAGGAATTAACCAATGCCTAGTTTCACTATGGAGCTCATGATACTTTGTTCTTATCTTATCAAGGATTAGTTTTTTATTTAAACTTGTCAAAACAAAGAGATAATTTCGATCTTCTAGATTAGGGTTGATTACATCCTTATAATACCTTGATTTAGTTTTTTCCTCTAACTCTTTATCACACCACAATTTCTCCTTAAATTTTGATTTTATGATATTTTTAATAGTATCCTTCTTCTGCAAAATGGTGTCTTCCATGGTTCCCCAATACCTTAGCCAAGACTCAAAATATTTAGGTCATCCTCGCTTGAGTCGAAGGTGGTTACGATTAGATTTTGAAGCAATTTTAGGAGGCCTCTTGTCTTCCATGTTGTTTAGCTTGTTCTTATACATTAGGTATCTAGTCATAGTCATGCTCTCAATGGGGGAAAGGATTGTCTCTAAGAAAAGGACGGGATAGGGCCTATTTCCTTTAATTTAAAGATTATAGGTTATAAAATTCTTTTGGATTTTCTCTATCTTTCTCTAGGATTCAAGAGAGATACTGCATCCCCGGAATTCACATCTATATAGAATAACAGGAAAACCAATAGTCTCAAAGAGGAGTTTCCTCTTATCTCATATCCAAATATCGATTGATTTACAATTGTTTTCAAGCCCATAATAAGATTTCCATCCCCCAATAATCATTTTTTCAATGTTATAATTCGAGTTGATCTTGTGGTGAATATCAGTTACAATATATTTGTATGAATTCACTTCCTCCAAGTTGTTGTTGTCATATATGAAGGTATCATAAGTGATCTTATTGGATTTAATGATCATGACCTTAGTCTTGTCAGTATTAACCATCATACTCATATTGGAGCAAAAATCCTTGAGGATTCTTTGTTGGTTTTCATGATCGTGGGGACTCCTCACCTAAGAACAATATCATCAACATAAAGAAGAAGATTGATCACTATACCGGTGAGGATAGAGCCGACACAACCTGCTTCTTCCAAACAATCTTATAACTTGACTCCAATACTACAATTAATATCTTTCGACGTGTTCTTAAACTTGGAAATAACGTTTTCATACATCCTTATTGCAACTTCCCTCAACTCGAAAGGCCTTTTTATCTCTTCCAACCTATTCCAGAGGTTTTTGTTAGGGACCATCTCAAACGCTTTTCTAAAGTCAACAAAACAACAAAAAATATTCGTTTTAGTATTGTGGAACTCCTCTTCAATGATTCTAAAGGTAATAATATGGTCCAAAGTTGAATGATATCTCCTAAACTCGATGTGGCCTTTAGGTCTTTTACCATGAATTTCTAGCCAAAGGATAACCTTCTTTTCCAAAATAATTTCATAAAGCTTGGCTAAAATTGGGCTAATGATAATGGTCCTCTAATTAGTGGGAGTTTTTCTATCCCTATTTTTAAAAATACGAACAATGAGGGTTTGCATCCATGGTTTAGGGAAGCCCTATTTGACTGCTAAATTGAAGAACTTGTGTATGTGAGGGATGATGATAGGCCCTCCAATTTAAAATTTTCATCTTGGTAGCCTTCAATGTTCTTAGCTTTCCCATTTTCAAGCCACTTAACGTGAACTCTATGTCATCTAAAGAAAAAACTTCATCTTCTATAGAGACAATAGGAATGGTGTGGATGGCATTAAGGAACTCATAAATAATTTTAAGGTAGGAATTACATTCCCTCAGGGAATCATATCATTTTCTTTAGTATTGTAGATTAGAATATGTCTCCATAACTTTTTAGGATCAAACTTAGATAGTTATAAAAGATTTTCTTGCCTTTTATTGATATAATACATTTTTTCCTATTAATTAAGGATTTGTACCTATTGATGGATTTGTACTTATTAATGTTATCAAGTTTTAAGCATCCCAATAACTTTCCGAGTAATTAAAATAGAAAATAACTCAATGTATTTAAAACTTAACTCGTATAAAAATTATTAAAAAAACTTAAACAACTTATTACATGTAAAATTTTACTATTAGAATATCATTTTTATATGTTAAAACGGTTTCACTCCTTTTCATTTTCTCTTAAATAATATTTATATATCATTATTTATAAAATATAATTATAACATATATGTATAGATTATTTTCTTAAGAGATTTATTAATATTTTTTATTTATTTTTAAATGATTTTTTAATTTTTTAATATTATTATTTATAGAATTATTGATGAGAGTGATTATAATGTTAAATAATTTATTTTATAAAATTTTAAAAAGTTTGATAATTAATTATTTTTTAGGATGAGAATGATGATGATAATTTGTTTATAAAACCTTAACAAATTTGGTAATTAATTGAATTTTAAAATATTTTATTTTATGATGAAAAAGATTGTAATAACTTAGTAAATTAAAAATATTATTAATATTAAAAATATTTTAAAATATTTAATCATTTTTTAATCATTGTGTTTAATATTGTAATCATTACATATTATAATAGTTACAAATTACTATAAGTTGAAGTTTTGTCTAAATTTTTTTTATTATGAAATTTGTGAGAGTTCATTTCTATTTTAAGAATGTTAATATTGTTAAAGTTAGGAAAATAATTCATTTTTATTTTAAGAATGTTAATATTCTTAAAGCTAGAAAAAGAAGAAATACATTTTTGATCTTTTACTTGAGTAATATTTTCATTATAATGATGATATGATGATTAAAGTTCACTAAAACCTAATTGGTATATGAAACCTTAAGAAGGTAAACCATTAAGAAACATCATAATTTTTCCAATTTTTCTATATTAATTAAACTSTACTTGTATATTAGATATCTAACCATAAAATTATTTTTAATAAGAAAAACAAAATTAAAAAAAAAAAATGAAACAACAATATTCTTTCAAATTTAAAATTATAAACTATAAAACATTTAAATTTTATGATTTTTCTTCTAAAAATTTTAAAAATGTTGCAACCCCATATTTCATAATAATTGAAATAATAAAAATATTAAATACCAATTTCTTTTTTTCTCATAATGATTTCTTTACAATTAATTTTAATTAATTCTAAGTGTAAAATAAGATTTCTACCATTCGTTAATCATTTTATCCACTTTGTAGTTACTTTGTAATACAAGTCAATTTCAAAATAATTATACAAAATAAATAATTTCTATTGAAATTGTATTATCATAAATAAAACTAAAATAAACTATTTTCTTAAATACTATGATCATAACATTCATATCAATATTTACTTACGTACTAAAACAAAACTTTAAAACTTTTTGAGAATTTTTAATTGCTTTTGAAGATTATAAAAACTATGAAAAACCTTTTGGTAAAACAATAATATCATCATTTAAAACAAAAATGATAATCCCGAAGCAATTTGCTTTTCCAAACATACTTTTACTATATTTACTTAAATTCCAACAGAAATAAAAATACGGAACAACTTTACTTAATATTTATATAATTAGAAAAAAATAAAATTGATTTCTATAAAATATATATTAAAAAATCGTTTTCATAGTTTTATATCCCACTTTACTAAAGGCTATCTAATCATATATGAAAAAATTAATTTTATTATATATTATTTTAATGCGCAACTTGTGGTATAATATAAATTTTATAACCTTCTATTTCAAGAAAAGGTAAGGTAAGATGGATTAAAAAAAAAAAAAGTCATTTGTGACGTAGCTTTATGCCACTTGTAACGTAGCTTGCTTAAAACAGATGTGAGGTAAGATGTATACAATTTTTATAACTTAAGATGTAAGAAAAGGTAAGATTTTTAAAACAAAGTCATTTGTCACGATCTGATTTTTGTGGCTCGATGATTGAAAAATAAGTTAAAGGTATATAAAATATAAAAACTTTATTTAATTTTAAAAA
Source organism: Picea engelmannii (assembly GCA_009831015.1). Lineage (NCBI taxonomy): Eukaryota > Viridiplantae > Streptophyta > Pinopsida > Pinales > Pinaceae > Picea > Picea engelmannii. Next base: position 1,142,832 of record ML780332.1, read on the forward strand.
TTAATTTAATAACATAAAGTGTGTTTATAAAAAAAAATTATATATAGAAAAAGGTTGGCATGCATTTTAATGTACATGAATGATTCAGTTTTATGGTAAATTTTTCATAAATATAAATTTATTTTTAATTTTTTTTCTTTCATTTTTGGTATAAAAACGGGGATAGAAACATTTTCTCTAATTATAGGGTCATTATGATTAATTTGATTTTAGTTAAGCTTTATGGAATTATTTTGGAAAAGAAGATTAGCCTTTGGCTAGAAAGTCACGGTAAAAGAGCTAAAGGCCACACCGGGTTTAGGAGATATCATTCAAGTGTGGACCATCTTGTTACCTTTATGATCATTGCAGAGGAGTTATGCAATACTAAAACCAATCTTTTTTGTTGTTTTGCTGACTTTAGAATTTTTTTTGACATGGTTACTAGGAAAAACCTTTTGAATAGGTTGGAAGAGATAAAAGTGCCTCTAGAGTTCAGGATTGTTGGAATAAGGATGTATGAGAACGTTATTGCGAAGTTTAAAAACATCGAGGGATGGTCAAAAGAGATTAGCTACAATATTGGAGTCAAACAAGGTTGTCCCTCGTCCCCTACCCTTTTTGGCATATGCATTGACAAGTTAGAAGATTGTTTGGAAAAAGAAGGTTGTGTCAACCCTACTCTCACTGGTATAGTCATAAATCTTCTTCTTTATGCCAACAATATCGTTCTTATGGCAGACATTCCCCGTGATCTTGAAAACAAACTAAGAATCCTCAAGGATTTTTGCTCAAATATGGGTATGACTGTTAATACTGATAAGACTAAGGTCATGATTATTAAATCCAATAAGATCACTTATTATACCTTCATATATGAAAACAAAAACTTGGAGGAAGTGAATTCATACAAATATCTTGGAATTGATATTCACCACAAGCTCAACTGGAATTATAACATTGAGAAAAGGATTATTGTGGGATGAAAATCTTATTATGGGCTTGAAAACAATTGTAAATTAGTTGATCTTTGGAGTCGGGATAAGAAGAAACTCCTCTTTGAGACTCTTGTTACACATGCTATTATTTATGGATGTGGTGTCTGGGGCTGTAGTATCTCTCGTGAATCCTGGAGAAAGATAGAGCAAAAACAAAAGAATTTTATAACCTATAATCTAAAAATTAAATGAAATACACCCTATCCCATCCTCCTCTTAGAAACAAGCCTCTGCTCCATTGAGAGCATGACTATGACTAGATACCTAGTGTATAAGAACAAGTTAAACAACATGCAAGACAAGAGGCTTCCTAAAATTGCTTCAAAATCGAGTCGTAACCACCATCGACTCAAACAAGGATGACATAAAGATGCCTGACTTTGGCTAAACTATTGGGGAATCATGGAAGACACCATTTGCAGAATAAAGATACTATTAAAAAAATTGTCAAATCAAAAATTAAGGAGAAAATGCGGTGTGATAAATAGTTAGAGGAAAAAGGAAAATTAATGTATTATAAGGATGTAATCAACCCTAATCCAGAAGATCAAAATTGTCTATCTGTTTTTCCAATTGTAAAGAAAAAAATAAGCATTTCTAAGTGTTAGCATCATTATTTTTAGGGTATAGTTAGAGGTTTGTCCAGAGTTTTCAGAGTCATGTCTTGGTCTTGGGAAGACCAAGGCATTCCTAAATGAGTCATAATGAGTTTGTTATGTTCATGAAGTCATTGATCAAATAAAGGGTAATATGCATGTCAATAGAGAGTTAAGTCATAGGCTTGAGTCAAAGGGTGTCGTTTCTATCTCATAATACACCATCAAGGGGTATAAGACTCCATCATGTTGAAATATTTATAAAGGTCCTTGTTTTCCTAGTTTAAAATCATGTCACAAAATGGGAAATTATGTGTCAAAGTCGATTCATAGGTAGGGATGAAAGTCATGTCAAAAGGTATCATGGTTCATCATCACAAATGATGAGGTCAGAAAAGGGACAATGATTACACCCCATGTATTGTACCATTGGAAAACTTCAAACATATGCACGTTGCTGATTCGCTGCATAAATTACTAGAATTGGCTTGGGAGGTCTTGTCATCTATGAGCAAGTAATGTCTTTTTCAAATCCACACCTTATCCACTCACACATGCACATTTGTCACCTTTTGTCTATTTTCATTACATTCACAACCTGTGCATAAGCCATAATTCCTCAAGCAAGCTTTAAATTCTTCTGTTACACAAACCCTGTATAGATTCCCCTCGCTACGCAAACTCTGTGTGGTAGTACTCACTATGCAAAGACTGTTGTTGTGTTTTTTTCTACACATACATTGTTCATAGTATCACTGTGTAAAAACCTTTTGAGCCAGTTGTTTATGCTAGCTTATCCCTTCAAATAGTTCACCTCTCATACAAAAAAGGTATGTTAATCTTATTCAAGCAAACCCTAGCCCTGCTTATTTGTTGCGGAAGCTTGCCTGCTAAATTTTGAAGATCCATCTTCTTTTTACAGTTTTAAAAGATTACCTTGCAAATAAAAGAATCATAAAGACATGACAACATGGGAAAAGAAGAAACACAGGGGTGGAAATGTGCTAATGTATGAGCCACACGATTTGAATTTAGTAAATTCAAACCCTACCTATAGAATGTCGTTTGAGCAGGCCGGGTGTATGATATTTTGTGAAAGGATCCAGGGGTATAACGTGTAGCTAACAAAGTATTTCTCCTTGAATTTTAATGATGTCAATACAACCATTGAAGAGGTCACATTTCCAGTATCATAGGAGACCATAACAGTTGCAACAAAGATTCCAATACATGGTGAGAAATGGTTTAAAGGTATGCCTCTCGAGCTTATGTCTTATATTGATTTCCTCGAGGCCTAGTATAGAAGGAAGAAAATTGGTGATTTCCTTGAGGCCTAGTATAGAAGGAAGAAAATTGGTGCCACTATCCCCAAGGAGTATGTTTTGGAACCCTATGAGAAACTAATGAGAGTAATCCAAAAGTATTTCACTTGTGACGGTAGGTTTGACAAGGTGTACTAGTACCATATAAGACTTCTCACGCATTTCACAAGAAAAATCCCCCTTAACTTACCTTTTTACATGTATAGAAGTTTAGGAAAAATGGAAGATAAAGTCCAAGCCATGGATGAACGACTTAAGAGTAGCTTGTTCCACTTCTCCTTGGTGAAGCTATTAGTGGTTGAGGAGCTAAGAAAATTGAACAAGGAATGGGATTCCTTCTTGACATCAACAAACATTCCCATGGATCCCAAAGGAGATACCCCCTTATCTGTTGAAATATTGGCTTCTAATAGCTCAAGAGGAAAAGGAAGAAGTGCTTATGAAAAGGGAAAGGGAAAAGAGATTGAAGGCCCATCACCAAGCCAACCAGTTTTGAAGAGAGCTAGGAGGCTACATTTCACTGATGATCCAAGAGAGACATGGGCACCCATAATACCAATCAAAAGGTTAGCTACTAGAATGTTTTCCACACCCATATTACAGATAGATTTTACTGAAGTTGCAGCTCAGGAGATGGATGAAGAATAGGTGAATTCAGGGGAGAAAGATTCATAGATCAAGGAGATGCAACAACACCTTAGAAGAAGCTCAACATGTCATTGCTCAGTTCTACCATGAGAGCAAAGAATTGAAAATGAAGCTGGCAGAGAAGGCTCTTGAGGCACAGACACCACAAATTAAGGAAGATTCTAGAAATGAAATATCAAAGGAAAAGGACGTTGTGCAAATTCCCAAGACTATAGTTTCAACCAAACCTTCAACTCCTGTAACAAGGTCCTCATACAGAAATAAAGAGTGTATATGTGCAAGGTCAGCCTACAAAAATTGAAAAAACCCATACATCACTTGGAGAGGGTGAGAAAACTGTGAAGTGGCTAAATAAAAAAATGAGGGAAGCACAAGACCAAATTATTTGGCTTAGGGAACAAAAAAGGATATCAGAGGACATAATAATGAAACACTTTCGAGAACAAAAACCAACCATAGATAATGCTTGTGCATTTCTTTCTAGCACCCAATCCAAACTGAGAAGAAGTGTAGTGTTGATCAGGCAAGTAGGAAACTTGAAAGTGAAAAACTTAACATTAAAAAAGGAAACCAGGTATCTCAAGTAAAAAGTACAGCTAAATGATGAAGCCAAAAGGAGGCTTCAACTACTTGCAGAAGTAGTAGAGATATAAATGAAGAAACCTTACAATTTTGTCTTTTTGGGTAAGACGTCATCTCAATTTTTGGTTATGTCATATAAGTTGTTCTCATTAAGGGAGTTTGCATTGAGAAATTACAAAGGACATGATGATGAAGAAGAGAAAGGATGTTATCAGATTTGGGATATGTTATGAAAATTTTTTTTCACTCCCTGTACCTCTGATTCACAGAAGGGTGACAACATAAGTCATTTCCTGGACACAGTTGTTGATTTGATTGGTAAATTGCCATACACAGCACTTGCATAGAGAAATCTCGCTACACAAATGTTGTATACTCACATGAATAAAAGGGACAACATGAGGTGATTGGCATATGATATTTGCAGTAAACACAGGTCTCTAGTGGGTTGTTGCCACCAGGTTCTCCATAGGTTTCAACAAAATGAAGTGCGCTACGCAAACATTGTAGGTAGAACTTGCATAACAATAGCTCAAAATTTTTATGCAAAGGTGGAAGAGTTGCTCAAAAATGCATGGGATACCTCAGAGTGGTTTCTAGATGTACTTGGTGACTCATCACAACAATATATTCAATTTTTTCTCAATATCTATGATTGCAAAAGATAGTTTGTTTTACATTTAAGATGGTCAAAATCAGATTTACTATTTATAGTAAAGTTGTTTAGGAGTTGTTCTCCTTTAATGTAACCATATCCATGATTATAGGTGGCAGTAGTTCAACTCCTAGTAGCCTAGTGTGGCAATAGGCTCTTATATATTTGATCACTTTTGTTGTAAAATAGGGCGAGTTGGCAGAAGTATAGTCATTTTTCTTGATATTGTAAAAAAAAATTCCGAATCTGAATGAAATACAAATGAAGAAGTCCAAAACTTTCCAAGAAAAAGATTCTAAAGGTGGTGTCCTAAAGCTTGTGCTCTAGTCCTTTTAAATAAGATATTAAAGGGTCTAAAATTCATTTAAATGGTGCTTTAAATTTAAGTGATAATTTGTTTTTTCTCTCTTAGATGGTCATAATTCACCTTTTATGGTGCTCTTATTCTATTACATGTTTCCATCTTCTTTCACCCTACACAAAAAAACTAAAAACTTGAAAGCTCATCACCTAATTTAGCCTTTGTTCCTATGAGAATTTCAACATACCAACCATTGTTTTCATTCATTTTTATGGGTTGACTCCATTTCCCAAGAGATACCATACCTCCTTTCCAACAAACCTTATAAAAATCTATCCAATTATCAAAACCTAGCCATTGATTTTAGCAAGAAAATCTATCTATCAGAGACCAAGTGACAAGAGAGATCCCTCTCTAAACTATATAGGCTAGTGTCCAGTTCTAAAGTGGTTTTGTGGTTACCTATGTAAGTTGTTTCTTCAACCAAGCAAATTACAAAGTACTAATGCTAAGATAAGAACAAATTCTCATGAGCTCCATAATGAAACTAGGCATTGGTCAATTCCTAAAATGCCATGGGATGAAAGAGTGTGTCACCTTTATGACACTAAGAAGGTTGAATATGAAAATAAATTTCTCTTAGATTCTCCAGCCTATACCCTGATTAGATATCATTTTCAAAATATTTGTCACACTACCAACCTTCCTAACCTCTTAACTCAACAAAACTATGGTGATCTTGGAAAGCTTCTCTTAATGCTTTTTGAGCACATAAACAAAATTATAAAGAATCATAGGTAGTCACTTACCCTCTTAAGGTACGATAGACCAATTTGGTCTTAGTGGACATTAACCATCATCATCATAATATAATGTTGACTTTTTTAGTATAATATAGAATTAAATAATTTGTATTCAAAGTTTAATTAAATACATTTTTATCATATGTATTTGGTTAATTAATATTTTAATTTTTTTAAAGATAGAGATATGATAATAAAAATCAAATTATAATGTATATTTCATTTAATATTATTTATTGTTTAAAAAAAAATATTCAAGGAAAATTTGAATCCTAGCCTTGCATCAATTACATGATCAAATGAACAATTATGATCAAGATACATAATAATAATAAATGTACTTGTGTTTTTTTAATGGGGACATCTTTCTTACTCTCTCTTCCATACATTCAACCATCCAATCAAGTCTATTCTATAATTATTTCAGCAATTCAGAAGAAAGAAACAATGAATACACATTATAAATGCTCATTACCCCTAGAATGTCATACTAAATGTATGATTGATGCTAAGCAACACACGACATGAAAAACATGTCAAACAATGGTGTAGGGGTAAAATCACGAATTTGGGTAACACTTTCATGAGAATCGGGTCAAAACAATTGCTAATGACACATTTTCAGCCAAACTTTTGAATTTTTTGGCTGAAAAACATTTCGACCAAAGTTTTTTTTTGGTCAAAAGTTAAATCTAACGACACCCTTGAAAAATCAAACATAAATTACAAATCTAACAACAACTTTTTGTTAAAACTAAATTTCGGTAGAACTATCAGTACGGATGAAAACCTGTAACTATGACACTTTTCAGAAAAATATGTGTTCACTTCAGCTTACTCCAACTTGGGGAGGAGAAGAATTGTTAAAATAGTGTGAGTCTGGTTTCAAAACTAGTACCAACATTTTCATAATTTAATCTACTTTCATTTTATACTGTTTGTATTCAATTTAATTTTTTTTAGTAATTTTAGTTAATTTTATAAAAATATGTCTACATATTATTTTTAGATGACATAATGTTTCATTAAAATGAAAAATCAATATCTGCAATAATACATAGTCGAAAATTATGGAAAAATTATATTACAGAACCTTTCATTTTCCTCTTCAAAAGGGTAATTTTATATTTTACTTTTAAATAAAAATTAAGGCATATACATGGTGTTAATCTAAACATGTTTAAAATATGCAACTTTTTGAGATTGGTCAAATTCAAAAAATTGCAGTAATTATAATATTCATCTATTGTCTTCAAACCTATAGTCATACTTTAATAGAGTCTGTTTGCATTGTTGCAGCGTATTTCATTTTTCATAAACAAAAGTTTAATAATGAATAAATTGGTGTCAATATACATAACTCATTATCAATGCCTTCATTTTTAAGGAACATAATATCAAACAATAACTAAATTGACATATCAAATGTCAATAAAAAAATTTCAAAAAATAATCAATAGAAATCTAACAAGATTCATGACAAGTTTTTTTTTATTGTAAAGTGAAATACTAAATAAATAAAAAATACTTGTGTTTACCGAAAGTTGAAAAACATCTGAAAATATATTTTATTTTCTCAAAAAACAAGGAAAATAGACAACCAGATTCATGATTTTTTCTCGTAGAGGAGCATATCACAGGTATAGTAGTTCATATGACGATATATAGCGACATATAACTAGTTTTGTAGGTCTTCTAGATTTGTATCCCCTTTCTTTCCTTCATATCTTTTCTTTGGTCTCAGAGTGGTATTGAAGATAATGAGTCCTTAAAAATTCATAAGATCATTATGTACAAATCCCTAATTAGAAGGAAAAAATAGACTATATCAATAAAATGAAAGAGAAACTTTCATAACTATCTAGGCTTGATCCTAATAAATTTTGGAGGAAAATTCTAATCCACAATACTAAATAAAATAATACGATTCCCTTAAGGGAATGTAATTCCTACCTTTAAAGTATTTACATGTTACCTAATTCCATGGACACCATTCCTTTTGTCCCTACAGAAGATGAAGTTTTTTCTTTCGATGACATAGATTTCAGGGTCAAGCACCTTGCATATGGGAAAGATAAGGACATTGAAAGGTAACAAGCTGAAATTTTTAAAATCGGAGGGCCTATCCTCATCTGTCACATACAAAAGCTCTTCAATTTAGCAGTCAAGTGTTGTTTCCCTAAACCCTGGATGCAAAGCCTCATTGTTCTTATTTTTAAAAATGGGGATAGAAAAATTCCCTCTAATTATAGGACCATTATGATTAGCCTGATTTTAGCCAAGCTTTATAAAATTATTTTGGAAAAAAAGATTGTCCTTTGGAGCTAGAAAGTCACAGTAAAAGAGCTAAAGGTCGAGATTGTTTTAGGAGATATCATTCAACTGTGGACCATATTGTTACCTTTAGGATTATTGTAGAGAAGTTTTGCAATACTAAAACACTCATTTTTTGTTGTTTTGTTGACTTTAGAAAACTTTTGACACGGTTCCTAGGAAAAACCTTCGGAATAGGTTGGAAGAGATAAAATTGCCTTTTGAGTTAGGGGTTGTTGCAACAAGGATGTATGAGAACATTATTGTGAATTTAATAACATAGAGGGTTGGTCTAAAGAGATTAACTACATTATTGGATTCAAGCAAGGTTGTCCCTTGTCCCCTACCATTTTTGGCATATACATTGATAAGTTAGAAGATTTCTTGGAAGAAGCAGGTTGTGTCGGACCTACTCTCACTGGTATAGTCATCAATATTCTTCTTTATGCTGATGATATTGTGCTTATGGCGAGGATTCCCCACAATATTGAAAACCAACTAAATATCCTAAAATCCTCTTTGAGCCTCTTGTTATTCCTATTATTCTATATGGATGGAAATTTTGGGAATGAAATGTATCTCATGAATCCTAGAGAAAGATAGAGAAAATCCAAAATAATTTTATAACCTATAATCTAAAAATTAAAGGAAATACTCACTATCCCATCCTCATCTTAGAGTAAATCCTTTCCCCCATTGAGAACATGGCTATGACTAGATAGCTAATGTATAAGAAAAAGATAAACAACATGAAAGACAAGAGGCTTCCTAAAATTGCTTCAAATCCCATTCATAACCATCTTCGACTCAAGAAAGGATGGCATAAAGATGCCCAATCTTGGCTAAGATATTGGGGAATCATGGAAGACACCATTTTGCAGAATAAGGATACTATTAAAAATATTGTTAAATCAAAATTTAAGGAGAAAATGTGGTGTCATAAAGAGTTAGAGGAAAAAATAAAATTAAGGTATCGTAATGATGTAATCAACCCTAATCTAGAAGATCAAATTTATCTCTATGTTTTGACAAGTGTAAACAAAAAAAAAACCTTTTTAAGATAAGAACAAAATTCTCACAAGCTCCATAGTGAAACAGGGCATTGGTCAATTCCTAGAACACCATGGGATGAAATAATGTGTCACCTTTGTGACACTAATAAGGTTGAATATGAAAAGCACTTTCTCTTAGATTGTCTAGCCTATATCCAAATTACATCTCAATTTCAAAATATTTGTCACACTACCAACCTTCCTAACCATTTAGCTTAACAAAACTATGGTGATCTAAGAAATATTCTCTTAATGCTTGTCGATCACATAAGAATCATTCTAAATAATTGCATGTAATCCCTTACCCTCTTAAGGTATGATAGACCAATTTGGTCTCAATGAATGTTAATCATCATCATCATAATTTTGGTGATTTGGAGTCTTGAAAATTTTGGAGCCTATTTAGGGTATTAATGATCATTTTGGGGGTCAAAACTTTGCAGTCAAAGTCTATAACCCTTAAATGTTTTTTCATGTAAGGAGAGATCTCCATTGGCACAATGATCACCTCAATCAGATTTCATATGCGGGAGTTATTCCTCGTACTAGTTGACTCATGATTTTTAAAACCAAAGTATGAAGTGGGTTCCACATAAACTGACATTATCCATATGTATATGGATCTTTCCACATGTGAAATTTGAGGAAAATTATATAGGGTTGAAATCCCTAACCCTAATTGAGATTTGTAGCATGAAAAATCCATAACCCTAACACTAGTCAGATATTAGGTCATATTAAACAATGTGCCTCTAGGAAAGGAAGGGGGTTCCATTCTAGTTGTATTAATTACTATTCAATAGTTGTGTAGACAAGAGAGTGGGATATTGTGAGAAGAAAAGAGGAAGTATAATACCCTATAGAAACTACACATGTGACTATGTCCATGGAAATGTTGGATGGTTGGTTGTCATTCATATGAATCCATGGAGCATTCATGATACCCCAGAGTTATGATCGATATCGATGGTAAGTTAGTTGTCATTGATGTCAATAAGAGTGGTTGATGTCAACAAATGTTATGGGTGCATTTGATGAAGTCTACATGAAGCCCCATAGGTGTGGCCACTTTTATCCCCTAGCCTATGGATAACTAAGGAGATCACATATCAAGGCCCATAGGTCCTAAACATGGAGTACCGATAGCTAGATAACTTGAGCATGGCCCCAGAGGGCCCCTCTTTTCTTCAGTGACATCCATTTATTACCAACAACAGTATCCATCCCACCATCTTAGTCCTGAAGTAGCGGTGTGTCTTTCTCCATGAGGTAATGATTATGGGTATCATGGTATGCATCACTCTGATTTTTGAAGCACTTGAATATGTTGTATTGAATCCTTCTTCATTTCATGATGTTTGCTTGGAAATTATGATTTTTTCCTTGTTTATACCTTAAAGGGTAACACGATGCCCTAGTAAGTTGGTTTCACTTTAGGATGGGTTGTTATTGGGTTTCCCTCCATACTTACCATTTTCCATCTTTATTCCTTCCATATCCCCTATCCTTATTTGGGTATTGGGATTGGCTATGCTAGGAAGGGTTGTACCTTAGCTTGTGGGAAGAAGGGGATAAAGGCCCAGAGGGTAAAAGTAGTTGGAAAGAGTTAAAATCCAATTTTGAACCCTTTAAGATGCTTCACCCAAGGATCCCCGAGAAAGTAGTGAAAATATTCTTAGTAAGAAAAGGGGCCCATAAGATTCATAAACACTCAAGGTAATATTTGATGGATAGGAGGTCTCATCATGAGCCAACCTATTATGACCATGGTCATGTAGTGGTATGACACTACCACCTATCTGGTCACCAAGACGGGGTAGTGGTTCTTGGTGGAATATCTAAGAGAAAGGGGGTCTCATCACGATCTAGCCTTCTCATTTCTGTGAAATTTTTGTGGATAATGTTTTCACCTCTAGTCATCAAGCCAGGACAGTGGCCCTCAAATCTTCCCTTGAAGCACAAAATCAAAGGATCAAAAGAAATAAATCTAAGAATAAAAGGAAATGAATGGGATAGGAAACAATTTAATTTATGACAAGGTGCATCTCGCACTCTACAAAGGAACCCATAGGTAAGACCTTACATTTCCCTGTTATTACATGCACCCCATGCCCAAATACTTACCCTATGCCACCTCATACACTTACATGAATTGGATTAGATCCCACCTAAGAAACACCCCAAACTTAAGAGAGGTTAGCCCAATAGGATACCCTAAGACCTTCTCCAAACCTAACTTGTCAAGTGACATAAATTATTTGAGTATGTGTCTGGGTTAAGGGGGTTTTGATGCACATGTTTGGGTAATTTAATTATTGGATGTGATTTACATGCTATGATCCCTATGTCTTATGAACCCCTAGAGGGCATACTCGTTGTTGCTGTAGGACCTTACCCAGTGGAGAGGTACACATGAGGGAATGATTAACTTGGACCTTCATGGGGGCTTAAAGTCCATATATGGATGTTGCAACCCCAAGCAGAGGTAAGAATAAATTGAATATTTGCACCAGGAAAAAGAAGGACGTTGTCTTTAGAGGCGCCTTGGAAGAACTAGACCCACGGGGACCTTTCTCTTCCCCATGGATGTTGGCCCTTAAGGGACCTGGACACCATCATGACCCTAGACATCATCTGAATCTAGGGTTTTCATTTCGGAGGAATTTATGAGCCTGGTGGAATGTGTGGGCATCATCTGGGACCTCTAAAGGCCAAGAGCCCTACATTTTTGGCTCAGTGTTCCACCTTTAGGCCTCAATGTCACCCTAGAAGGGAATGACGTCACCCTTGGAGGTGTCTTTAGATGCTAATTAATTTTTATTATGTCAAAATTGATTTTTATTTTAAATTGGTCATGTTGGCCTTATTTTGACCTGAAAATTAATTAAAGGTCAAGATTTTGTATAAATAAACATAAAGTATTCTCATTTTTACATCAAAAATCACCTCTTACAAGAGGGAGGACTGAAAGTTTCTCCCTAAAGGTGTTATTGGCATAAATTACCAAGGCACACTTGCTTGGAGGCTATTTTGGATGTATTTTGGATCATTTCTTTGTGAAATTTTGGCAAATCTAGGGTTTTTGTGCTTGATTATTCTTGTTGAAGTAAGTAAATATGCAATTTTCATTTCATGATAAATGTCTATGGTATGTATACTTGTTCATATGTAAGATTATGAAATTACTTTCTTTAAACCCTAGGAGTAAGAAACATAAGGTGATTCTTTCTTGCTCTTTATTTTGCTAGTTTTTCTTAAGAAGATCTTGTCTAGACAAACTTCTAGAGCCCTAAAGTGCTATCACTTTAGAATCTGTGTCTAGTTCTTATTGCATTAAATATTTTTCAAGAGTCTAAGGATAGGAGAAATCACTAGGGCCTAGAAGTTCCTACACCCTAGTGGAACCTTCTCTTTGAGGCTTGGTGCTTGAGAACTTAAGGTACTACTTCTCAAGCTTCCACCTTGTTATCTTTTAGACAAGTATAATCATTGTTGTCTCTCCAAGTTAATGTGTTGATATAATTGACTCCATAAACCCTGAAGGCACTAGTCTCTTGTCTCTGTTTTGTTGGAAGGTTTTTCAACCACTCAAACATTATTCTCTTAAGCTATTACGAATTAAATCTAACACTAATTTATCCTAGATCACTAACTTTCTTGTTGTTTTTATAAATGTTTGCTACAACCATCTGACTGCAGCAAATTTTCTGCATAATTGACTTTGAATCCTAGCTTAACACTTCAAAATTTTCTTATGACATTTGATTATCATTCTTCTTAGTAAATGCTATCGTTTCATTGTCTTTTCAAGAAATTCATAAAGAGATTTTATTGCAGTTGTTACAATTTATTAATTTTTGTTGTAAACTTGTTCATTGCTGCATTTTTATATCACGTAGAATATTTTTCACTTTGTTTACTGTTTCTTGAAGCTTTACTATCATTTTTGTACTTGAAACTTCCATATATATTCTTTTTTGTCTTGTTTTCAGTAGGTACACTTCATCACTTTAAATTGCTTCATATTTCTTGGGCATAAACCTTGTGACATATTTAACTAGAGTGACCATTGAGGGNGGGGGGGGGGGTACTTTTATCCTTATCTTTAGCTCACCAAACCCTTTAGGTCACTGGGGATGCCTCCCATGGGTTATACTTCTATCCATCCCTAAAAAGTGGGGATTTCCTATTGATGTGACAGTGATAGGACATCATGTTTGTTACACCAATATCCCTCACTTGTCATGGGCTTTGGGAAAGTACAGATTGTGAGATAACAGTCATGAGACCTGAAGTTGTTTGAGGAATAATTACATGAAGAACAATGCAAACACATGTAACACATTCATATATGGATGGTCCTCATCATATTGTTTTTGGTGATAGGTGGTATGCCACGTGGTTCCTCATGGTTGAGGAATTATGGCCTTGTGAAGTTAGAATCCCCGAAGAATGGTTAAGAAGACCCTAATTGGTTACAAGTAATTAATGAAAGGGTAACATGTTTGCAACATGAAAGTTCAATAAGCCCTAATATTAAGGAGAGATTTTACTTGGAAAAATTATAAATACACCTCAAGGAGTCATTCACCAATACATTCATTCACTTATTCTATTAGATATCTTTTAGTGAACTACTGATCTATTTGAAAAGTTTGTGACAATGAAATATGAGGTAGTGACAAGTGAGAAGTGCGAGAGTTTCGAGATTACATAGGAGATCAATGTTTTTTTGTAAAAAAATGAATTGGTTGATCTCCTTGGGTCAGAAAAATAATATCCCATGAGGCATCCTCATGGGTTGCATAGTTCTTGTCACATAAGGCCCCATGTGACAAGAATTCCTTGTCTTAAGAGGAGAAGACATAAGTGAAGGGAAATTCTTGTGCTAGGTTGTTGATTCCTAGGTTAGTCTATTTTTTTATATTTGATACAACATGTCATCTACAGGTTATAGGTATTATTATCTGTTTAATTTGAGAGTTACATGTTATGGTTATGGTGCATGCTTGATGCATGATTGGTATATTGTTAAGACATTGACACATTGTTGAGGGACATCTTAGGTGCATGGTGTTGGCACTTATTTGAGGTACATATTGGTTATATATTGATGATCTGATGGTCATGCCTTTGGTATCTTGTTGAGGCATTGGTATATGTATGAGGCACATCTTTGGTGTATGGTGCGAGGAATATTCTTGGTACATGTATGAGGTGAATGTCTTGGTGATATGAGTAAATTTTGAGATACATTGTAGTGCTTTTATGGTACATTTATTAGTAACACATCTTGACTATATTGGTATCTTGGTATTGTGGATATCTTGGTTATGCTTGAGGCACTTCATTCATGATATCTTATGATATGGTACATCGTTGATGAATGGGACAATACAAGGTTGACGTACTTGGTATAGTACATGGTTGATGTACTTGGTTTGGTACAATATTGGTACATGGTTTGGTACAGGTTTTGGTGCATGGTTGATGCATGGTTTGGTACAGGTGTCGGTGTAGTATTGATGCACAATTTGGTACAAGTGTTGGTGTAGTGTTGATGCACAGTTTGGTATAGATTTTGGTGCAGTGTTGATGCACGGTTTGGTACAGGTTTCATTTGATGGTTGATGCACAGTTTGGACAGGTGTTGGTGCATGCTTAATGCATGGTTGATATATACAGGTTGACGTACATGGTTTGGTGATGGTATCCCTGTGAGAGTATCTAGTTTTGTTAATGTTGAGTATCATTCATAATAGGTTGACAATGAGAGTTTCGTGACAATGACAGTTTGGATATAGTGACAGGTTGACAGGTTATAGGTTGATGTGATAGTGACAATGGATGTGATTGTGGTAGTGATAGTTGTCCTAGACTTACATTTAAATGAGAAAAGACAAGGCAAGGAAAGGGTGTTGTATCCTCCTTCTGGTTGGTTTCGAAGAAATTAGGGAGTTGGTTCTTCCTTCAGGTTAGAGCTCGAGAATCAGGGGGTTGTGGCCTCCTTCTGGTTGGATCCATAGAATTCAGGGAGTTGTAGCTTCCTTTAGGTTGGAGCCTGAGAATTAGTGGGTTGTATCCTCCTTCTAGTTGGAGCTAGAGAATTCAAGGAGTTGTAGATTCCTTTAGGTTGGAGCCTATAAATAGGGGGTCGTATCCTCCTTCCAGTTGCAGCTGGAGAATTGTGAATCTAGTGCTTCCAATGAATGTATTATTGAAAATATATAAGAGAGTATTTTGTGGTTTTCTCTCATTTGGGTTTCCATGTAAATTCTGGTACACTGTATTTGATGTGATGTTGTTGATGTGAAATTTCTTATGATTGTATTTTCATGATATATTGAATGGAATCATAGATGATACATTGATGATATATTGCTGATAAATTTTAAATTTATATATTGTGGTTAATAGTGATAAAAGTGCTCATACTAATTCACCCCCCCTCTCAATATTCCAACAATTGGTATCAGAGAAGGTCCTTCAAGAAAACTGTCTAACCACTGGAAGGTAAATCATGGAAAGCACCAATATGTACAAGAATGGAATACCACAGTTTGATGGACATAAATATGAATTCTAGAGCAGAAGGATGAAAACATATGTACAAGCATAGGGATTTGATGTTTGGCAATCAGAAGTACATAGATATAAAGAGCCTTTCACTCCCCCAATAGATAACAATGGAAAGAATCTTAGTTGAAATGATTCTAGGACTAAAACTTTATCCTGAATGATCTAGTTAATTTAGTATATGTCAAGGCTATGCATTGTGATTCTGCAAATGATATTTGGGAAAAACTTCATAATGTTTATGAAGGAGATTCCAAAGTCAAGGAAGTTAAGATTCAAACTTACAGAGGTAAATTTGAATAGCTGAAAATGAAGGAATATGAATACATTTCATCTTACTTTCTTTGATTTTATGAAAGAGTGAATGCAATTAAGGGATTGGGAGAAGAATTTTACAAATATATGATTGTTCAAAAGGTACTAAGATATCTTACAATGATATTTGATCCTAATATTTAAGCACTAAAAGAAAGAGCAGATATGGACACAATAAGTATGGATGAGCTACATGGAATATTTAAATCTTATGAAATGAGAACATGACAGGAAAATCCATACAAGAATAAAACAACTTTGAAAGCATCGAAAAAGACAAAGAAGAAGAAAAATCCTGATTCAAAGCCAAATTGCAATTGTAGCGATGATTTAGACAAGGATTAAGAAATAACCAACTTTGTAAGGAAGTTGAAGAAAGGAACCAGAAAGTACAAAGGTATGCTTCCCTTCAATTTTTTTAATTGTGGTAAAATTGATCATTTTGAAAATAAGTGTCCTTACACTAAGAAGTTAGATAGTGATGAAGAAAAAGATCCCAAGAAATAAAAGAAATATCAAAAGGGAAACATGAAATGCGTAAAAAGGAAAGTCTTCAAGGAAAATATCTACTCAAGAGAAGACAATTATTCATATAATGAATATGATGGAAGTGATAGTGACTCAGAGAGAGTATGCTTTTTGGCTACGAAAAATAAGAAAAGAAATCCTGAAAATGAACAAGAAGGTGAAGTGGATCTTGAAGAAGATTTAATCTGTGCTTTAACTAAGCCGAAGAAAGAAAGGAAGGAAAAAAAATATTTCAAAAAAGAAAATATATTCTTGAAAACCCAACTTGAAGAAGGAAAGAGAAAGGAAGAAGTAATGCATATGCATATGATAAATAAAGAAAAAGAGATTGATAATATTGAAAAGGAAATCATGACATTGAGAGTTGAAGTCAACAAGCTCAGCAAGAACTTGAAAAGTTCTCAAATGTTATAAAACATTATCAAGAGTCAAAATCCATACAATGACAAACTTTGACTAGGATAAATGAATGCTCATTTTGGGGAAGGTCCAAGGTCCATTACGAAAGAAAGAAAATAAAAGAGTCACGCATAAGTTATCAAAGGAAGGAATCATGGTCAAGAAGAATCATAAAATAATGAATACAAAATACCTTCTACATTCAGGAAGCAAAGAAGCATCAATAATTGTGAAGGAAACAACCAAAGAGAAGATCATGATCAACCAAGGAAGGAATTTAGAAGGACCACACCACAAAGAAGATCATTTACTCCCAGGTATGTAAATTTATTTTATGGTCATTGTTTTACTTGTAATAACTTTGGACATAAAGTTGTAGATTGCAAGGCTTATGGAAGAAATGTTCAAGAAAGAAATTATTTTGTGGCTCCACATAATATTGAATGTTACAAATGCCACAAATATGGACACATATATCAAAATTGTAGAAGTGTGATAGATCCTCCCATGAAGGAAACAGATGATGTCATATACAAGAAAGTTTGGAGAAGAAATGAAAAACAAGAAGAGAATGTCAATGAATACCAAGTCCCAGAGATCTTACTCACAAGATTTATAGCAGCGCAAGATCATAATGAATTCATAGGCCAAGAGGAATATGTAAAAATCCAAGAAGAGGATGAAGTCATAATTCAATAAAATGAAAAGAATTTTGAAATTCAGGAAGAGGATCAAAAGGAAAATGATGAATCCATAGACGAAGAGGAAGATTAATTTGCATTAGAGTGGGTATTTTTATGAGCCATATGGCTTATAGACTCCTAGTAAATATGAATATTGAATAGGGGCGTTTTATGTATCAACCACTACACATCATAGAACCATCCTTTGAGCAGTTGAAGTATTTGTAGAAATAGATTCAAACCAATCAGATAGAAGAAGTAAAAAATGTTAGATTGATCGATTAAGAAGCAATGTTCCCATGCAAATATCATAGGAATACCATTAACACACTTTCTAGACAACGATATATTCATTTCAGGATGTATAGTAGAATCAATGGACAAGTGGAATTAGTTGGTCATAATAATACAAGCAATGAAAGGCATAGAAGAACAAGGAAAAGGAAACCTTCAACATAATCTATATCATAATAGAGACATTGTTGAATAGTATGGTCATTGATGAACATACCAGGCCATGAAGATTTGAAGTCAATAAATTTTGGATGCATTTTATATATGTCAGAGAGTTACAAGAGGAAGAACCAATGGAAAATAAGAAACAATAGAAAAGAGGAAAGGAAACAAATACATGAAGGACTACATTGATCAAAATGACATATTACATAGAAGTAAAGGGAAGATAAATAGTCAGAGAAATAAATTAGGAAATAAATATTATAAGCATGCAGATAAGGGGAGACATACTTATAGGGGGAGTTATCCTTTTTGCCATTATTTCAAAGGGAGAGAAAGAGAAAGATCAGAAGAGAAAGAGTCAAGCGCATGAATTCAGAGAAGCATTGTTTATAAAAGATATAAATTCATGGGGAGTCACTCTTTTTTATTGATATCAAAAGAAAAGAGGAACTTGGAACATGAAGAAAGAAACATGTGAAAGAATAGGCGCATGGAGATAGGGGGATCATCCCCTAGTAGAGATACCCTTTTCCATTGACGTCAAAGGGGGAGAGAGAGAAACATTGATGAGGAGAAATGGTCATAGGGGAAACATGAGTGTTGGAGTATGAGTGTTTCCTTCAATGCCAAAGGGAGAGATTATTGGACAGTTGGTTGTCATTGATGTCAACCCTTGGAGAATTTGAGATACCCCAGAGTTGTGATTAATATTTATGGTTAGTTAGTTGTCATTGATGCTAATAAGAGTGGTTTATGTTAGTATATGTGATGGTTGCATTTGATGAAGTCTATACGAAGGGATAGAGGTGTGGTCATGAGACCCGAAGTTTTTTGAGGATTAAGGACATAAAGAACAGTGAAAATGAATGTAACACACTCATAGATGGATATTACTCATCCTATCATTACCGGTGATAGGTGGTATGCCACGTGGTTCCTCATGATTGAGGGGTTATGTCCTTGTGAATTTAGAAGCCTCAAAGAATGGTTAACAAGCCCATAATTGGTTACAAGTCATTAATGAAAGGGTAAAGTTGTTGCAACAAGAAATTTCAAGAATAACTAAGATTAAGGAGAGATGTTACTTGGAAAAATCACAAATACACCTCAAGGAGTCATTCACAAGTACATTCATTAACATATTCTATTGAATATCTTCTATTGAAATAGTGATCTATTTCGAAAGTTTGCGACGAGGGAAGTGAGGTAGCGACAAGTGAGAGTTGTGGGAGTTTCAGGATTATAGAGGAGATATAGGGCTTTATGTAAAACCTCTAATTGGATAATCCCCACGAGTCAGATAGCTAGTTTTCTACGAGGCATCCCTGTGGGTTGCATAGTGCTCATCACGTGAGTCCCTGTGTGATGGGAAGTCTTTGTTCCATAAGGACAATATAGAAGTGAAGGGAAATGATTGTGTTGTTGATGCCCAAGTTAGTCTATTTGTCTTATATATGATGCAACAGTTCATCTACAGGTTACAAGTATGATTATGAGTTTAATTTGAGCGTTACATGTTATGGATATGGTGCATGCTTGATGCATGATTGGTATATTGTTGAGACATTGGCACATGATTGAGGAACATCTTAGGTGCAAGGTGTTGGCACTTATTTGAGGCACATATTGGTTATATATTGATGAGTTGGTATCTTATTGAGGCATTGGTATATGTATGAGGAACATATGTGGTGCACGGTGTGAGACATATTCTTGGTAAATGTATGAGGTGCATGTATTGGTGATATTGGTACATGTTGAGATACACCTTAGTGATGTTATGGTACATTGATTAGTAACACATCTTGGTTATATTGGTATCTTGGTATTGTGGCTATCTTGGTTTTGATTGAGGCACTTCATTGATGATATCTTATGATATGGTACATAATTGATGCATGAGACGATACATTGTTTTTGTACTTGGTATAGTACACAGTTTATGTACTTGGTGTGGTACAATATTGGTACATGGTTTGGTACATGTTTTGGTGCATGGTTTGGTGCAATTGTTGGTGCAGTGTTGATGCATGCTTTGGTACAAGTTTCGATGCATGGTTGATGCACGGTTTGGACAAGTGTTGGTGCATGGTTGATATAGGTCGATGTACACGGTTTGGTGATGGTATCCATATGAGAGGATATGGTTTCATTAATGTTGAGTATTGGTGAGAATGATAGATTGATAGTGATAGGTTGGTCAAAGTGACAGGTTGGATACAATGACAGGTTGATATGTTACAGGTTTATGTGATAGTGAGAATGGTAGTGATTGTGGTAGTAATAGTTGGTCTACACTTATATTTCAAGGCAACAGGATGGGACAAGGAAGGATGGTTGTAGCCTCCGTCTGGTCGGTGTCATATAAACCAGGGAGGCAGTTCTTCCTTTAGGTTGGAGCCTGAGAATCTTGGGGTTGTATCCTCCTTCTGGTTGGAGCCAAAGAATTCCAGGAGATGTAGCTTCCTTCAGGTTGGATCTTTAGAATTAGGAGGTTGTAGCCTCCTTTTGGTTGGAGACAGAGAGTTCAGAGAGTTATAGCTTCCTTCAGGTTGTAGCCTATAAATAAGGGATCGTATCCTCCTTCTAGTTACAGCTGGAGAATTGGGAATCTGGTTCTTCCAATGAATGTATTATTGACAATATATAAGAAAGCATTTTGTGGTTTTCTCCCATTTGGGTTTCCACGTAAATTTTGGTGTACTATGTACTTGATGTGATGTTTCTTATGATTATATGCTCATGACATATTTAATGAAATCATAGATGATACATTGATGATATACTGCTAATAAGTTGAAGTTTGTATATTGTGGTTAAAAGTGGTAAAAGTGCTCATAATGATTCAAGCAGGGAAGAATACACATAGAAAATACTAGTCTCACTTAGTTGTACACCCTTGTAACACTTGTTGGTACCCCTTTGATTAATACTCCATCAAATAGTGTTTGTATATATAATTTAACTTCCACATAAGATAGCATATAAAAAGTCCCATAGGTTATGTGGAACCAATTTTAGCTAAGCCGATCAACTTTCTTGTTTCTATAGTGCAACAAAAATGACACTTAAGAAGATTACTCTCTAGTGCTTGGCTAATCAGGTAGTATGGAAAAGCATATAGTTGATCCTCCTTAGTTTGTTTCTTGAGAAATTATTTCAAGTACTATTGTTGGACCTTGCATGGATATCAAATAGTTATAGAACCTATCACTTCCTTTCCCTCAAGACCCTCAAAAATATACTCCCTAATTACATTCCATAAAACCCCTACATGAATAGATGTATTGATAATTTGTGAATTCTATGACTAGAAGCCTTGTTCATTGATCTTATTCCATGAAATTCCTACATAAATTGTAGTCTTATGAATTTGAGAATTTTGTCAATGCAATAATATTCAAATGGGAGTATAAATTTGTAGGAGTAAAAAGAAAAGAAAAAAAGAGTTTCAATCCTAATTGCACTCATGCACATGATGAATAACTAGATAGTTTACATTATTCATCAATGAGTAATGTAGTAGTCACATATCAATAGTTTTATCTAGTTATGCATGATCTTGTGTTATGAACTAACCTACAAGTTGAATGAGTTATGTGATAGCCACATATGTGTGATATTAAAGTGGCTAATGTTGTAGACAATGAATGGAAAATATTATTCTAGATAACATTATTAGCTTATTGATTCATTTTTCAATGCATTGGTATGATATTTGGGCAAGCATAGATTTTACATGTAAGAGGGTTTCCCAAATTGGATATTCAATGAAAAATCTCTTAGAACAATAACAATTCCATAGTATGGTTAGTGATAGGGTGTTGATATTATTTCTATTAGAAGGGGTGGAGGTATTTCCCATTGTTTATCATCTAAAACCTAGAGTCATGATATACCTTTTTTAATACATGCTCCCACATATGTGTGATGAAACTACCAGTTTCCTGTTGGGGAATATTGGTTAAGATAGTTGACACTTTCTCTTATGAGTTCTATCTGTATTTAGGTTAATATACTTGGAACTCTAGCATATTCCAACAAAGGAATGATAGGATGTAAAATATGGAGCTAGGTTAGGGAGGAGGGGTGATTTGATGTAGTTTAGAGTGTTGTTGGGAATTACTAATGTAAAATCAGTGCTAACATATTCCCATTTTGTGTAATAAACACAGGATTAACTCAGTTATGATTATATAATATAATATCCAATTCATATTAAAGTTTTTTGACTGATGAACTATTTTTATATTATTAGTATACCTTATTGATTAATGCATTATAGAAATTTGTTAGAATACAATAATTATGCAGTAGATGTGATAGTTGTTATCATTAGTGCTCACATGATATATGTAAGCACCAACTATACATGCATACCTTGCACGTGTATTCTAGTATTAGTACAATATATACTACTTAATATCATATTATTATTTATGGTTGGTGTATGATTCTTATAGTATAATTAAAAATTAAATCATTATAAGGTTGATTCATATAAATTATTGAACTTCATTTAAAGAGACTTATTATATTTGATAAATGGAAAATTGTTTTCATTCAGATTAAATTGAATTTAGTGATATATGATTAGCATGACCTAAACAAATTATATTCTTATTAATAAAGGATATTGCATGTTAGAGAACAAATCTAAGGTAGGTGGGGAAGGAGTATTTTATTATTGTTGGCATCCCTACGACACTCCTAAAGAGCTAATAAGGTGGTTGAAGTAGAATCATAAAGGGGGACTTAGGGAAACGAGAAGGGGGTTGGAAAATTGTGGGGGAAAATATTAGGTTGGAGTGAAGAAGAAACGTCGAAAGTGGACAAAATGTGAATTTTGAACTTGAAAATTCAAACTTTGAAATGAGAGAGAGTTATTGTGGCTTTGACATATTAGCGAGTTTTGGTTCTAAAGATTTGGGCACAAAGGGATAGAAAACCCCTCAAGGTTTCATAGAGAGCTGACAAGGTTGTTCCTACTTGGATGAGAGGAAAATACAGTTCCAGGCAATGAGATTTAGTAGAGGAGGAAGATCTATAGGTAACTAGTGCTAGTGTCTCATAAATAGGTTGTTAGAGTCTGGGTTAAGTATGTATGATAGGGTAATGCCATGCTTTGGTATCATAAATACCATGGCATTTTTATCTTAGGTGAAAGTCATGTTATGATTCAATGGGTTTGTGATTAATAAAATCGCTTCGATAGGGTCATAAAATCAATTTTGAGTCATGATTCATGTGGTCTTGATATCAAAGAATATGGTTTGTCACATCAACTAAGGGTCATAATGAAATATCAGGTGATCAATAAAAATTGGTTAGATTCAACCTTTTCATGGCTTAGAAAATATCATGAGCTCAAATTCAGTGGAGGCACGTGGCATCATCAAGAAAATTGGAGAGTTGCACAAGTTGTTGTGAAACTTTCTAATGCTGCGAAAATCTGGTTAAGAAGTACAACAAGGAAATGATTGTTTCAAGTGGCATTTTAAGTTTATTTTGACCAAATTACCTCATTTTACCTACAGTAAAAATCCTAATCACCATTTTTAATCCATGCAAATAGAAAATACCTCATTCATTTTTTTACGCATGGGTTGTAGGGGACACTGCATACAGTGTTGCACATCATCACCTCCATTACTCTTGTACCCTCTAACCATTGGTTTCAGCCCCTAGTTGATGTTTTAACGGATTAAATTTCTTATGAAACTAAAGGCCTAAATTTTCTCCCTAAAACGCAATCCATGTCCCTAATTCTTCTCATTCGCTACGCATATGCAAGTGCTACATTTTACACTATTCACGGTCCTCTTGTTTCTTTCTCACAGGTAAGAAAAATGCATCATCATCATGGAAACTCCACAAGGCAGGAGAATAACTACAAAATGTTGTGATATCGTTATATTTGAGCCTCAAGACCTAAGGCTAGTAAATGCAAATCCAACGATCAAGGTTTCTTTTGAACAAGTGGGTTGCATTAGATTCTATGAAAGTATTCAAGGGTACAACTTGTAGGTAGCGAAAAACATTTCCTTGATATTTAGTGGTGTTGAAGCTAAAGTGGGAAACATAGAATTTCAGGTTTCTAAAGACACCATCGTTGATGCAATAGAGATCCATGCTTGTGGAGAGAAATGGTTGAAAGGTATGAAATTGGCTCTAGACTACTACCATGAATTTTTGAAGCCTGAATTTAGAAACATAGATTTTAGAGCCACCATACCCAAAGAACTTCTATTAGAGAATCATCGCAATTTTTTTAGGGTAATTCAAAGTTTTTTCACATGTGAGGGAAGAATCACTATGGTTTACCAATATCATATCAGGCTCTTAATGTACGTCACTAGTAGGAAACATTTAAATCTACCCTATTACCTCTCAAAATCCTAAGGAATATGGATGACATAGTGTAAGTAAGGAAATACCAAGGGGAACCCAACCTCTTCTATTTTTAATTGATAAATTTGTTGGTGTCAGAAGAACTTAGAAACATGAATTAGGATTGGGAAGTTTTTTCATCATCAACAAATATAACAATTGATTATTTTAGCAACCCATAGAGCATGAGAGATACACCTTCATATGTAGGAAAGACCACCACATTTTCCCTAATATTTCTATCAAAAAGAGGGAAAAGTAAATTGAGGAACCTACAATAAGCCAACAGGCTAAGAAGAGAGGGAAAAATCTCCAATTTTCCCTAAAAGTGGTCAAAGTTCCTGTAAACTAGTTACTAGGCCAGTAGTAAAAACGATGCCTATCATGCACACATCACAAGCACCTAATGATTCTCCAGAGGCCTTCAAAAAAATAGATATTTCTGATGAAAAAGACATCCTTATCATTGAGCTACAAGAATAATTGAAGAAAGATCATTTCGTCATAGTATAGTTGCAACATGAAAACGGGGAAATGAAGAAAAAAGTTTTGGAACAAGCCTTCAAGAAATATATCTTAGTAACAAGTGAAGCATCAGTGACTTTAAATCCAAAAAGTTCCAAAAAAAAGGGTAAGGGGAAGGTAGTGGAGAAAAGTTCATAGGTTAAAGAAAAACCTAAGCCTAATGTTCCTTTGACAATATCCTCAGCCAGAAAATTGCAAATTTAGGAAGAAACTCCGACAAAGGGCCAACCAGTAGAAGCAGAAAAGATGAAGACTACCCATGGTGAGGACCATCATACTTTCAACAAACTGAGAAGACAACTGAAAGAGGCACAAAATGTAGTAATTAAACTCAAGGAGAAGGATAGGAAAACAAGGCTCAAGCTCAAAGAACATTTAGATGATTGTGAAGCTGTAATAGAGAAGGCCAAAGCAATGGTAAGAAGAACCCTGCCATTGCACAAACAGTTGAAGAGAATGTATCAACAAAATTTGGCATTAAAGAGAGAGAACATAACATTCAAGAAAAATTTGCAGCAGTTGGATACACAGAAGACAAGGAAGGGAAACCTTGATTTTATTGTTGAAGCAACAAATATTTGAGCCCTTGGAACTAATTTCACCCAATTTTGCATTTAGTCTTTTTGTCAAATGCCCTAAATATTTGAGGATGGAACAATGATTTTTTTTATCAAGGATGGATAACTATTGATGTTTATATAATTTCTAATGTCTGTACCATGTTTTGGAGATTAGGTTTTGATTGTGAACTTAAAACACATAATTTATAGTTTCACAACAGGCATGTTGCAGAACCATGACAATTTTGTTTATGAGCAACAAAAGAGGTTTTATTGACATTTGGCAATCCAAAGTATAAAAAATGAGATATAACGTATAAATGCAGTCAACTAATCACTTCATAAGGATTAGGATTATGGATTCATTTATTGTTATAACACCCATGTTTCCCCCATCTTGTGATTAATCATAAAATAGGATTACCATGCTAAGGCATGTGGTTGATGTAAATATATTATTGTTAAATTTCCCATAACTGATTGTTGGGGGGTGAAGCCATGAAGTATGATCCATGATATCTCTAGAGGAAAGAATCAATTAATGAAGGAAAGGACTGGTGGTTGAATAATAAACCACCCCCATGAATGGAAACATGGGTTGTCACACCGAAGTACAACAAAGACCTGCAGACCCGAGATTCCTTTTGATAGAAGGAACATGATAGGCCAGAAACCTTCCTAAAGAAGGAAGGTAAGATACATACAGAGAGAAGCTAAGGAAGTGGGACAACAAGAGAAGAGACATGAGACGAGAGCTCAAACTCGGAAGGAGATTCACAAACCAAAAGGAAATGCAAAGAACATGACCTGAAGAACCTAAACACGAGCTTGACGCTAAGGAAGCATCTGATAAACCTCCCAGGGATACTATGACAGAGAGAAGGTATCTAAGAGATGGCGTAAATTCCCTAGTGATATCATGGCTTGGCATGGGGGTGGCTAGAGTATTAATAATGAATGCCTCTGAGCCTATGGTTGGGTGGAAAGGCACACACCCATAGTCAGTTAGTTGGCTACAACATGTAATAGATAAGTATTCTCAAACCTTGTGTAATTGAGCTGTAACTATGTAATAAAGTTGGATATCCTATGAACGACTTAGGGATGTGCATGTGTGCTTAATGGTTATAATATATCTCTTTATTCTTTTTTAAATTGTGTATTTAAGAAAGTATGGAATTGTCTTATTTGTACATGTAAATGCCCGTGCCCTATTGTGGCTTAGGTTAAGATAAGTGAAATGTGATTTCATCAACCTTGGGCATAGTTTCACGTGTGCATGTCAACACTCCCATTAATTATGAGTCTCCTAGAGGAAGGAGTATGTTAAGCTTAGGAGAGGTAGCACACGTATGCACAGGCTCTCTGCAAGGCGGGCAGAGATCGAGAACCTCTTAAATTCTAGAGTTGATGAATGAGCGCAAGGGGTGCATGAAGGAATTTTTCTAAGTGTTGAGTTCAAGAGAAAGAGCGCAAAGATCTTAAGCCTTTTAGAGATAAGAAATCTCAGGAAGAATAGCGAGATTGAAGTATCGAAAGGGAAGGTTCCCTTGCTTGGAAGACGAGCGAACTAGATCTGTTCGGGAAGAACCAAGGTCTATTGTGACCATTGGATATGGGAAAGAGTGTAGGATTTAACTACTTGAGTCCTTTGGACTTTGTGAGTTCGACGAATTGAGCGATTTCATCGTAAGGGAGGTAAAATCCCCAAAGTCCCGAAGTTAATCTAGGCCTTAGATCTGAGGATGCCTGGGAGCCATCCCGAACATCAGATCTATGAGGTAGTCAGTTCGACGTTGACTGCTTAGGGAGAATAGAGGCTTAGTAATGCCAAAACTCTCGAATAATGAAGTAGCGAAGTAATGTGGACCATGGATCTATGGATCCTTTGGGACCCCTATCGATCATTCGATCGAGGGAATTTGGGTTTTACGTCGAGAGTGTGTGGGCACCCATGTGTTGAGTGATGAAAATGTTAGGTTTCCTACTCAGAGTGGCACACATTGGAGTATTAAGAGATGGTTAGCCATGATTTCCTTTGGAAATCCGCGGAGCAACGGAGTCAATTTGTACCATCGATCTGAGAGATAGGATACATGGAAGAAATTCGTCGAATTTAGGTGAAATTACTCTGGGGGAAATGAGTGTGGAGAGGTTGAACCTCCTGAAGCCTGAAGAGATGAAGTGATTTGCAGTCATTGATCTGTCAGAGAAACGTGTCGACAGATCATCAACTTCAGGTGAAATCACTCCGTGAGAAAAGGGGATGTGTTGAACAAGAACTTTCAAAGGCCCGAGAGCTAAAGTTCGTCTGAGTTATCGTTAGCTGAGGATAGGTGTCAACAGATCTTCCATTTCAGGAGATAGCCACTTCGGAGAAAAGTGGGGTCACGTGAGTTGATAACTCCTGAAGTAAATCGTGGTCGTCGATTTGAGAGAGACACACATCGATAGATCATTGAATTTGGGTGAAATCACTTCAGGATAAAGAGAGTGGGGAGAGGTTGAAACTCCTGAAGCCCTAAGAGCGGAAGTAATTTATAGTCGTCTATCTGAAAATTCATGCGTTAGCAAATCACATACTTTGAAAGAGGGGAGAAAGCAATGCGGAGTAGAGAGACGCCCGAAGTGGATCCCCACAGTCGAATGAGAGGGACACGTGGCGCATGATCCTTAACTTTAGAAGAAAACACTCTGAGATAAAAGGTGGTGTGAGTGTCTAGGACTCCCGAACATCAAAGTCCGATGTGGATCTGATTTGTTAATTTATATGGATGCGTGGTGCTTGATCTGGAACTTCGAGATGGAGTACTTTGGAGGAAAATAGTTGGAATTCTCAGAAATATCGAACACTGAAGTTCCAAAGAAGATCATAACCATCGATTACGAGGGACATGTGACACTCGATCTGTAAATCTAGGTACAAAGTACCTCGGAATAAAAAGGTGTAGAAATGTTTGAAACTCCCAAACACCGAAGTCCTGAAGTAAATCAGGGTTGTTGAAATCCCCGAGGACACACAACGTTGGATCATGAACTTCAAAGGTTTGCCACTCCAGAGGATTCACATGGTAGTCATCTTGGAGCATGTTGTCTTGTTGTCTGGTCATAGCCCACAGTCATATGCAAGTGTAGGGGGATGAAATAACCCTAAGAACTTGGGAGAGGATATATGCCCTCTTTGAGATCGTTTCAGAGAATGGAGATTGTGGCTGGAAATTTCTGGAAGAGAATAATGGAATAGAGACCCTGAATGAGGGTATTGATTCTCCAAAGAAGAGAAAAAATTTGAGTACCCACCATGGGTGTGTTACAAATTGGTTTCAGAGCATGGTTACAACACTTTTCCTACTTGGGATCATGCATGAGTCGCATAAAGAGGTATTGTTATTTGCATTTACTCCTTGAGGAGAAGGACTACAGATTGAACCTGTGACTTTGGTAATTCTTGTTGAATTCCAGCAGAATAATTTATTTATCCCTTTGTCAAAGTGATAACTACTCTTACCAGAGTAGGGATATGCTAATTAAAATGAACAATAAGACTTGAATGTGGATAGATGAAGGTAGCAGGGTTCTATCAAGGGAAATTGAATCCCAAAGGAGGGATGGCCTGGTGTTCGTAACACTGCATCTAAGCATGGGTAGTTGGAACCTCAGGCACTGATGATGGTTGATTATATAATGGTTATCACCTTTGTTGTCTTAAAGGAATCTTATGGGATTGGGTAGAATCCTTGGCAGTTATAATTATTTCTTTATATTAAACTCAGAGTATATAAATCCTCATGAACAGAAGAAAGGTGAGATGGGTAAAGTCCTATGGATGTTGAGGCAAGAAGGTTTTATCACCAGTCGTTATAGTATTAAAGGGAAAGTGACCCTGGTTGGTTATTTCCATAAAGAGAAGGAAACATTAGTATGAGTTATGACTATGAGATTAGTCATGTAAGTGATTGTAATCTCTAACTAAAGAACACTAATGATAAAACTAAGCTAGCATGATGAATACTTAGTTGTGTGTATGCTTGAGTGCATGGATTTAATGCATTGTGAAGCTTCTTGATATGAAGCCTGATATTAATACTAGTTAGGTAAGAATGATATTAAATGTGCAAGTTATTCACATGTATGATGTAAGAGTATAAGTATACTAAAGGCACAATATGGTTTCCCTGATGAGTGAAATGTGAGGCAAGAATAGAACTTGCCAAGATTGAATGAATACCATGGATGCATGGTTGACTCCATTCTAAAGAGTCATGAAAGCTCTATTTTGAATGATAAATTAAGGGAAATTTGTTCCATTTCCATAGGAAAATCCAGTATAAATAGATGAAAGAGTAAATGAGAAAGGATGCTATGTTGTCATGATAAGAGGCAAATGATTATGCCTTTGAGGATCACATGAGAATGATTGTGAACAATCCTGAGTTGATTGATTTTAAAGTAGAGATGTATGTAGGTTGTGAAATATACCTATGGCAGCTACACGTAGGCTTATGATTATGAATATGGATAAGTACATCATGGATGTAAGTTAACAAAAAAAAACTAGAGTATGTATGGATACATAATCTAGATGCATGTCAAAAATGCATGTTTATGTTCCTTAAAGATTGATTAGTAACGAGCCAAAGCTAATTCAAGGTTGAGGCCATCATAGATAGTGATGTATATGAAATGAGGAAGTTGCATGCTAAAGGTGTTCCCTGTGAAGAAACTGTGTAAGGAATATGTCAGAAGAACAGAGTCACAACCCTAATAATTGTTGAAGTTTGGGAAATGGGATGCAAAGCCTGTGTATATAGGAATCCTGGATTACATTTTTAAAACAAAATGTGTAAGTGGAATACTAACCACTGAATATTGACCACTCTGAGAACCGAATGATAATGTGTAGGATGCACAGGTTCATGATGTACTAGGAACAAAAATATTTCTATTAAATCATGGTGTTGTTGATTAAGGTTGGTTGTCATTGATGTCAACCCTTGAAGGAAGTTGGAGAACCCAGGTTTGGGTAATGGACCCAAGTTTGTTTGATTGGATTAATGTATGAGTTTTGATATATTTATAGGTAA